>CM074303.1:14839768-14965582 GCA_037194245.1 Opsariichthys bidens | reverse complement strand
ACCCTAGCAACCGCATAGGAACACCCTAGCAACCGCATAGCAACACCCTAGCAACCACCCCGATTACCCTAGCAACCGCATAGCAACACCCTAGCAACCACCCCGATTACCCTAGCAACCGCATAGCAACACCCTAGCAACCACCCCGATTACCCTAGCAACCGCATAGCAACACCTAGCAACAACCCCCGATTACCCTAGCAACCGCACAGCAACACCTTAGCAACCACCCCGATTACCCTAGCAACAGCATACCAACACCTTAGCAACCTCCCCGATTACCCTAGCAACCGCATAGCAACACCCTAGCAACAACTCAGATTACCCTAGCAACCGCATAGCAACACCCTAGCAACATTCATATTACCGTACCAACCGCATAGCTATCTATCTATCTTTCTCTTTGTCTGTCTATCAATCTGTCTTACTATTTCTATCTATCTATCTATCTATCTATCTATCTATCTATCTATCTGTGCATTTCTATCTATCTATCTATCTATCTATCTATCTATCTATCTATCTATCTATCTATCATTTGACTACATCTATCTATCTATCTATCTATCTATCTATCTATCTATCTATCTATCTATCTATCTATCTATCTATCTTTTGACCACAATAAACTATCTATCTATCTATCTATCTATCTATCTATCTATCTATCTATCTATCTATCTATCTATCTATCTATCTATCATTTTACCACAATAAACTATCTATCTATCTATTGACTACATCTATCTATCTATCTATCTATCATTTGACTACATCTATCTATCTATCTATCTATCTATCTATCTATCTATCTATCTATCTATCTATCTATCTATCTATCTATCTATCTATCTATCATTTTACCACAATAAACTATCTATCTATCTATCTATCTATCTATTGACTACATCTATCTATCTATCTATCTATCTATCTATCTATCTATCTATCTATCTATCTATCTATCTATCTATCTATCACAACTAACTAACTATCTATCTATCTATCTATCTATCTATCTATCTATCTATCTATCTATCTATCTATCTATCTATCTATCTATCTATCTATCGACCACAACTATCTATCTATCTATCTATCTATCTATCTATCTATCTATCTATCTATCTATCTATCTATCTATCTATCTATCTATCTATCTATCTATCTATCGACCACATCTATCTATCTATCTATCTATCTATCTATCTATCTATCTATCTATCTATCTATCTATCTATCTATCTATCGACCACAACTATCTATCTATCTATCTATCTATCTATCTATCTATCTATCTATCTATCTATCTATCTATCTATCTATCTATCTATCTATCTATCTATCTATCGACCACATCTATCTATCTATCTATCTATCTATCTATCTATCTATCTATCTATCTATCTATCTATCTATCTATCTATCTATCTATCTATCATTTGACCATATCTATCTATCTATCTATCTATCTATCTATCTATCTATCTATCTATCTATCTATCTATCTATCTATCTATCATTTGACCATATCTATCTATCTATCTATCTATCTATCTATCTATCTATCTATCTATCTATCTATCTATCTATCTATCTATCTATCTATCTATCTATCTATCATTTGACCATATCTATCTATCTATCTATCTATCTATCTATCTATCTATCTATCTATCTATCTATCTATCTATCTATCTATCTATCTATCTATCTATCTATCTATCTATCTATCATTTGACCACATCTATCTATCTATCTATCTATCTATCTATCTATCTATCTATCTATCTATCTATCTATCTATCTATCTATCTATCTATCCGACCACATCCATCCATCCATCCATCTATCCGACCACATCTATCCATCCATCCATCTATCCGACCACATCTATCCATCCATCCATCCATCCATCTATCCGACCACATCTATCCATCCATCCATCCATCCATCCATCCATCTATCTGTCCCACCACATCTATCCATCTATCTATCCCACCACATCTATCCATCCATCCATCTATCCGACCACATCTATCCATCCATCCATCCATCCTTCTATCCGACCACATCTATCCATCCATCCATCCATCTATCCGACCACATCTATCCATTCATCCATCCATCCATCCATCTATCCGACCACATCTATCCATCCATCCATCCATCCATCCATCTATCCGACCACATCTATCCATCCATCCATCCATCCGACCACATCTATCCATCCATCCATCCATCCATCTATCCGACCACATCTATCCATCCATCCATCCATCCATCTATCCGACCACATCTATCCATCCATCCATCCATCCATCTATCCGACCACATCTATCCATCCATCCATCCATCCATCTATCCGACCACATCTATCCATCCATCCATCTATCCGAGCACATCTATCCATCCATCCATCCATCTATCCGACCACATCTATCCATCCATCCATCCATCCATCTATCCGACCACATCTATCCATCCATCCATCCATCCAACCACATCTATCCATCCAGCCATCCATCTATCCGACCACATCTATCCATCCATCCATCCATCCATCCATCTATCCGACCACATCTATCCATCCATCCATCCATCCATCTATCCGACCACATCTATCCATCCATCCATCCATCCATCTGACCACATCTATCCATCCATCCATCCATCCATCCATCTATCCGACCACATCTATCCATCCATCCATCCATCTATCCGACCACATCTATCCATCCATCCATCTATCCGACCACATCTATCCATCCATCCATCTATCTGACCACATCTATCCATCCATCCATCTATCATCTGACCACATCTATCCATCCATCCATCCATCCATCTATCATCTGACCACATCTATCCACATCTATCCATCCATCCATCTATCTGACCACATCTATCCATCCATCCATCTATCATCTGACCACATCTATCCATCCATCCATCCATCCATCTATCATCTGACCACATCTATCCATCCATCCATCCATCCATCCATCTATCATCTGACCACATCTATTCATCCATCCATCCATCTATCCGACCACATCTATCCATCCATCCATCTATCCGACCACATCTATCCATCCATCCATCTATCTGACCACATCTATCCATCCATCCATCTATCCGACCACATCTATCCATCCATCCATCCATCTATCCGACCACATCTATCCATCCATCCATCCATCCATCCATCTATCCGACCACATCTATCTATCCATCCATCCATCCATCCATCTATCCGACCACATCTATCCATCCATACATCCATCCATCTATCCGACCACATCTATCCATCCATCCATCCATCCATCCATCTATCCGACCACATCTATCCATCCATCCATCTATCCGACCACATCTATCCATCCATCCATCTATCCGACCACATCTATCCATCCATTCATCCATCCATCTATCCGACCACGTCTATCCATCCATCCATCCATCCATCTATCCGACCACATCTATCCATCCATCCATCCATCCATCCATCTATCCGACCACATCTATCCATCCATCCATCCATCTATCATCTGACCACATCTATCCATCCATCCATCTATCATCTGACCACATCTATCCATCCATCCATCCATCCATCCATCTATCATCTGACCACATCTATCCATCCATCCATCCATCCATCCATCTATCATCTGACCACATCTATCCATCCATCTATCTCATAGCAACCACTCACAAAACCATAGCAACTGCCTAGCAACCACTCAGATTACCCTAGCAACCGCATAGGAACACCCTAGCAACCGCATAGCAACACCCTAGCAACCACCCCGATTACCCTAGCAACCGCATAGCAACACCCTAGCAACCACCCCGATTACCCTAGCAACCGCATAGCAACACCCTAGCAACCACCCCGATTACCCTAGCAACCGCATAGCAACACCCTAGCAACAACCTCCGATTACCCTAGCAACCGCACAGCAACACCTTAGCAACCACCCCGATTACCCTAGCAACAGCATACCAACACCTTAGCAACCTCCCCGATTACCCTAGCAACCGCATAGCAACACCCTAGCAACAACTCAGATTACCCTAGCAACCGCATAGCAACACCCTAGCAACCATTCATATTACCGTACCAACCGCATAGCTATCTATCTATCTTTCTCTTTGTCTGTCTATCAATCTGTCTTACTATTTCTATCTATCTATCTATCTATCTATCTATCTATCTATCTGTGCATTTCTATCTATCTATCTATCTATCTATCTATCTATCTATCTATCTATCTATCTATCTATCTATCTATCATTTGACTACATCTATCTATCTATCTATCTATCTATCTATCTATCTATCTATCTATCTATCTTTTGACCACAATAAACTATCTATCTATCTATCTATCTATCTATCTATCTATCTATCTATCTATCTATCTATCTATCTATCTATCATTTTACCACAATAAACTATCTATCTATCTATTGACTACATCTATCTATCTATCTATCTATCTATCATTTGACTACATCTATCTATCTATCTATCTATCTATCTATCTATCTATCTATCTATCTATCTATCTATCTATCTATCTATCTATCTATCTATCTATCTATCTATCATTTTACCACAATAAACTATCTATCTATCTATCTATCTATCTATTGACTACATCTATCTATCTATCTATCTATCTATCTATCTATCTATCTATCTATCTATCTATCTATCTATCTATCTATCTATCTATCTATCTATCTATCTACCATTTGACCACATCTATCTATCTATCTATCTATCTATCTATCTATCTATCTATCTATCTATCTATCTATCTATCTATCTATCTATCTATCTATCTATCTATCAAAACTTCTAAAGTAAAACTTAAACTATTTCAAACTTCAAGTTTTTAAAACTACTTCAAACTTTCTGACTGGGCTTTTTCAAGCCAACTTAAAATTCGTTTCAACGAATTTTTTCTATCTAGTTATTATTATTCTTCTTAGACTAAAATTTCCAACTCTAACTCCTCCTAGAGATTTAACTCCACATACTCCAAACTCGGGTCAGACCTTCAGACTATTCTGACTTGGTGTGCTATATCTTTTCTAACTGATCGGAATTATACTTTTCCTAAAAATTAATATTAATCAACATAAAAATCCCATTGACTTTCATTGAAGGAATGTCAAAATGAGCCAACTACGGAAGCCCATTAGACTCAAAACTCTAAAGAGCAATTTTTTGTACTTTTTCTAAGCCATTTAAACTCATTCAAACTCAAACTCTTCTATCTATCTAATTTTTCTAATCTATCTCATCTGACTCTATCTATCTATCTATCTATCTATCAATCATCTGACTATTTATATCTATCTATCTATCTATCTATCTATCTATCTATCTATCTATCTATCTATCTATCTATCATCTGACTATTTCTATCTATCTATCTATCTATCTATCTATCTATCTATCTATCTATCTATCTATCTATCTATCTATCTATCTATCTATCTATCTATCTATCTATCATCTGACTATTTCTATCTATCTATCTATCTATCTATCTATCTATCTATCTATCTATCTATCATTTGACCACATCTATCTATCTATCTATCTATCTATCTATCTATCTATCTATCTATCTATCATCTGACTATTTCTATCTATCTATCTATCTATCTATCTATCTATCTATCTATCTATCTATCTATCTATCTATCTATCTATCTATCTATCTATCTATCTATCTATCATTTGACCACATCTATCTATCTATCTATCTATCTATCTATCTATCTATCTATCTATCTATCTATCTATCTATCTATCTATCTATCTATCTATCTATCGACCACATTTATCTATCTATCTATCTATCTATCTATCTATCTATCTATCTATCTATCTATCTATCTATCTATCTATCTATCTATCTATCTATCGACCACAACTATCTATCTATCTATCTATCTATCTATCTATCTATCTATCTATCTATCTATCTATCTATCTATCTATCTATCTATCTATCTATCTATCACAACTAACTAACTAACTATCTATCTATCTATCTATCTATCTATCTATCTATCTATCTATCTATCTATCTATCTATCTATCTATCTATCTATCTATCTATCGACCACAACTATCTATCTATCTATCTATCTATCTATCTATCTATCTATCTATCTATCTATCTATCTATCTATCTATCTATCTATCTATCTATCTATCTATCTATCACAACTAACTAACTATCTATCTATCTATCTATCTATCTATCTATCTATCTATCTATCTATCTATCTATCTATCTATCTATCTATCGACCACAACTATCTATCTATCTATCTATCTATCTATCTATCTATCTATCTATCTATCTATCTATCTATCTATCTATCTATCTATCTATCTATCTATCGACCACAACTATCTATCTATCTATCTATCTATCTATCTATCTATCTATCTATCTATCTATCTATCTATCTATCTATCTATCTATCTATCTATCTATCACAACTAACTAACTATCTATCTATCTATCTATCTATCTATCTATCTATCTATCTATCTATCTATCTATCTATCTATCTATCTATCTATCTATCGACCACAACTATCTATCTATCTATCTATCTATCTATCTATCTATCTATCTATCTATCTATCTATCTATCTATCTATCTATCTATCTATCTATCTATCTATCTATCTATCTATCTATCTATCTATCTATCGACCACATCTATCTATCTATCTATCTATCTATCTATCTATCTATCTATCTATCTATCTATCTATCTATCTATCTATCTATCTATCTATCTATCTATCGACCACATCTATCTATCTATCTATCTATCTATCTATCTATCTATCTATCTATCTATCTATCTATCTATCTATCTATCTATCTATCTATCTATCTATCTATCTATCTATCTATCGACCACAACTATCTATCTATCTATCTATCTATCTATCTATCTATCTATCTATCTATCTATCTATCTATCTATCTATCTATCTATCTATCTATCTATCTATCACAACTAACTAACTATCTATCTATCTATCTATCTATCTATCTATCTATCTATCTATCTATCTATCTATCTATCTATCTATCTATCTATCGACCACAACTATCTATCTATCTATCTATCTATCTATCTATCTATCTATCTATCTATCTATCTATCTATCTATCTATCTATCTATCTATCTATCTATCTATCTATCGACCACATCTATCTATCTATCTATCTATCTATCTATCTATCTATCTATCTATCTATCTATCTATCTATCTATCTATCTATCTATCTATCTATCTATCTATCTATCTATCTATCGACCACAACTATCTATCTATCTATCTATCTATCTATCTATCTATCTATCTATCTATCTATCTATCTATCTATCTATCTATCTATCTATCTATCTATCTATCTATCTATCGACCACATCTATCTATCTATCTATCTATCTATCTATCTATCTATCTATCTATCTATCTATCTATCCATCTATCTATCTATCTATCTATCTATCTATCTATCTATCTATCTATCTATCTATCTATCTATCTATCTATCTATCTATCGACCACAACTATCTATCTATCTATCTATCTATCTATCTATCTATCTATCTATCTATCTATCTATCTATCTATCTATCTATCTATCTATCTATCTATCTATCACAACTAACTAACTATCTATCTATCTATCTATCTATCTATCTATCTATCTATCTATCTATCTATCTATCTATCTATCTATCTATCTATCTATCTATCTATCTATCTACCACAACTAACTAACTATCTATCTATCTATCTATCTATCTATCTATCTATCTATCTATCTATCTATCTATCTATCTATCTATCTATCTATCAAAACTTCTAAAGTAAAACTTAAACTACTTCAAACTTTCTGACTGGGCTTTTTCAAGCCAACTTAAAATTCGTTTCAACGAATTTTTTCTATCTAGTTCATTCTGCTGTGCATGGAGTTAACATGTCTGCTATTTTGAAGAGATAATGCAAAAATACATTGATGCACTTTATTTCGTTGTGCAATGAAGAGAAACCACATGTGCTGTTGCCTGGCACTGAACGGAGTAATTTTGACACTTAGTCGTTTTTCTGAGCGTGCACCATTTTTCAGAAAAACGACTAAGTGTATCAGCATTATTCATTCTGCTGTGCATTGAGTTAACATGTATGCTATTTTGAAGAGATAATGCAAAATTGCAATGATGCACTTTATTTCGTTGTGGATTGAAGAGAAAACACATGTGCTGTTGCATTGCCCAGAACGGAGTCATTTTGACACTTAGTCGTTTTTCTGAGCGTGCACCATTTTTCAGAAAAACGACTAAGTGAATCAGCATTATTCATTCTGCTGTGCATGGAGTTAACATATATGCTATTTTGAAGAGATAATGCAAAATTGCATTGATGCACTTTATTTCGCTGTGCAATGAAGAGAAAACACATGTGCTGTTGCATTGCACAGTACGGAGTAATTTTGACACTTAGTCGTTTTTCTGAGTGTGCACCATTTTTCAGAAAAACGACTAAGTGTATCAGCATTATTCATTCTTCTGTGCATGGAGTTAACATATATGCTATTTTTAAGAGATCATGCAAAATTGCATTGATGCACTTTATTTCGTTGTGCAATGAAGAGAAAACACATGTGCTGTTGCATTGCACAGAACGGAGTAATTTTGACACTTAGTCGTTTTTCTGAGCGTTTACCATTTTTCAGAAAAACGACTAAGTGTATCAGCATTAATTCATTCTGCTGTGCATGGAGTTAACATATATGCTATTTTGAATAGATAATGCAAAATTGCATTGATGCACTTTATTTCGTTGTGCAATGAAGAGAAAACACATGTGCTGTTGCATTGCACAGAACGGAGTAATTTTGACACTTAGTCGTTTTTCTGAGCGTGCACCATTTTTCAGAAAAACGACTAAGTGTATCAGCATTAATTCATTCTGCTGTGCATGGAGTTAACATGTATGCTATTTTGAAGAGATAATGCAAAATTGCATTGATGCACTTTATTTCGTTGTGCAATGAAGAGAAACCACATGTGCTGTTGCTTGGCACTGAACGGAGTAATTTTGACACTTAGTCGTTTGTCTGAGCATGCACCATTTTTCAGAAAAACGACTAAGT
Organism: Opsariichthys bidens; assembly: GCA_037194245.1. Lineage (NCBI taxonomy): Eukaryota > Metazoa > Chordata > Actinopteri > Cypriniformes > Xenocyprididae > Opsariichthys > Opsariichthys bidens. The sequence goes on along the minus strand of CM074303.1, from coordinate 14,956,360 downwards.
GAATCAGCATTATTCATTCTGCAGTGCATGGAGTTAAAATATATGCTATTTTGAAGAGATAATGCAAAATTGCATTGATGCACTTTATTTCGTTGTGGATTGAAGAGAAAACACATGTGCTGTTGCATTGCACAGAACGGAGTCATTTTGACACTTAGTCGTTTTTCTGAGCGTGCACCATTTTTCAGAAAAACGACTAAGTGAATCAGCATTATTCATTCTGCTGTGCATGGAGTTAACATATATGCTATTTTGAAGAGATAATGCAAAATTGCATTGATGCACTTTATTTCGCTGTGCAATGAAGAGAAAAAACATGTGCTGTTGCATTGCACAGAACGGAGTAATTTTGACAGTCGTTTTTCTGAGCGTGCACCATTTTTCAGAAAAACGACTAAGTGTTTCAGCATTAATTTATTCTGCTGTGCATAGAGTTAACATATATGCTATTTTGAAGAGATAATGCAAAATTGCATTGATGCACTTTATTTCGTTGTGCAATGAAGAGAAAACACATGTGCTGTTGCATTGCACAGAACGGAGTAATTTTGACACTTAGTCGTTTTTCTGAGCGTGCACCATTTTTCAGAAAAACGACTAAGTGTATCAGCATTATTCATTCTGCTGTGCATGGAGTTAACATGTATGCTATTTTGAAGAGATAATGCAAAATTGCATTGATGCACTTTATTTCGTTGTGCAATGAAGAGAAAACACATGTGCTGTTGCATTGCACAGAACGGAGTCATTTTGACACTTAGTCGTTTTTCTGAGCGTGCACCATTTTTCAGAAAAACGACTAAGTGTATCAGCATTATTCATTCTGCTGTGCATGGAGTTAACATGTATGCTATTTTGAAGAGATAATGCAAAATTGCATTGATGCACTTTATTTCGTTGTGCAATGAAGAGAAAACACATGTGCTGTTGCATTGCACAGAACGGAGTCATTTTGACACTTAGTCGTTTTTCTGAGCGTGCACCATTTTTCAGAAAAACGACTAAGTGTATCAGCATTATTCATTGTGCTGTGCATTGAGTTAACATGTATGCTATTTTGAAGAGATAATGCAAAATTGCATTGATGCACTTTATTTCGTTGTGGATTGAAGAGAAAACACATGTGCTGTTGCATTGCACAGAACGGAGTCATTTTGACACTTAGTCGTTTTTCTGAGCGTGCACCATTTTTCAGAAAAACGACTAAGTGAATCAGCATTATTCATTCTGCTGTGCATGGAGTTAACATGTCTGCTATTTTGAAGAGATAATGCAAAAATACATTGATGCACTTTATTTCGTTGTGCAATGAAGAGAAACCACATGTGCTGTTGCCTGGCACTGAACGGAGTAATTTTGACACTTAGTCGTTTTTCTGAGCGTGCACCATTTTTCAGAAAAACGACTAAGTGTATCAGCATTATTCATTCTGCTGTGCATTGAGTTAACATGTATGCTATTTTGAAGAGATAATGCAAAATTGCAATGATGCACTTTATTTCGTTGTGGATTGAAGAGAAAACACATGTGCTGTTGCATTGCCCAGAACGGAGTCATTTTGACACTTAGTCGTTTTTCTGAGCGTGCACCATTTTTCAGAAAAACGACTAAGTGAATCAGCATTATTCATTCTGCTGTGCATGGAGTTAACATATATGCTATTTTGAAGAGATAATGCAAAATTGCATTGATGCACTTTATTTCGCTGTGCAATGAAGAAAAAACACATGTGCTGTTGCATTGCACAGTACGGAGTAATTTTGACACTTAGTCGTTTTTCTGAGCGTGCACCATTTTTCAGAAAAACGACAAAATTTATCAGCATTATTCATTCTTCTGTGCATGGAGTTAACATATATGCTATTTTGAAGAGATAATGCAAAATTGCATTGATGCACTTTATTTCGTTGTGCAATGAAGAGAAAACACATGTGCTGTTGCATTGCACAGAACGGAGTAATTTTGACACTTAGTCGTTTTTCTGAGCGTGCACCATTTTTCAGAAAAACGACTAAGTGTATCAGCATTAATTCATTCTGCTGTGCATGGAGTTAACATATATGCTATTTTTAAGAGATAATGCAAAATTGCATTGATGCACTTTATTTCGTTGTGCAATGAAGAGAAAACACATGAGCTGTTGCATTGCACAGAGCAAAATATAAGATATGAACTTGTTGATTTGCATAGCATATAACAAATAACTCATTCCATTTAAAACTTACAACTTTCCTCAGTGACTTAATTTGATGTTACGTCTGCCATACAGCAGTCAATTGACTGCATGGTTCATTTGGAGCGCATTCACATGAGGGGAACATCCGTACAACTTCAAGCCGCCTACCTCGCACTCTCTCCGGCTTGAGCAGAGAAATACACCGCATGGTTGAAACGGTGTAATTTTGACACTTAGTCGTTTTACTGAGCGTGCACCATTTTTCAGAAAAACGACTAAGTGTATCAGCATTATTCATTCTGCTGTGCATGGAGTTAACATGTATGCTATTTTGAAGAGATAATGCAAAATTGCATTGATGCACTTTATTTCGTTGTGCAATGAAGAGAAAACACATGTGCTGTTGCATTGCACAGAACGGAGTCATTTTGACACTTAGTCGTTTTTCTGAGCGTGCACCATTTTTCAGAAAAACGACTAAGTGTATCAGCATTATTCATTCTGCTGTGCATTGAGTTAACATGTATGCTATTTTGAAGAGATAATGCAAAATTGCATTGATGCACTTTATTTCGTTGTGGATTGAAGAGAAAACACATGTGCTGTTGCATTGCACAGAACGGAGTCATTTTGACACTTAGTCGTTTTTCTGAGCGTGCACCATTTTTCAGAAAAACGACTAAGTGAATCAGCATTATTCATTCTGCTGTGCATGGAGTTAACATGTGTGCTATTTTGAAGAGATAATGCAAAAATACATTGATGCACTTTATTTCGTTGTGCAATGAAGAGAAACCACATGTGCTGTTGCCTGGCACTGAACGGAGTAATTTTGACACTTAGTCGTTTTTCTGAGCGTGCACCATTTTTCAGAAAAACGACTAAGTGTATCAGCATTAATTCATTCTGCTGTGCATGGAGTTAACATATATGCTATTTTTAAGAGATAATGCAAAATTGCATTGATGCACTTTATTTCGTTGTGCAATGAAGAGAAAACACATGAGCTGTTGCATTGCACAGAGCAAAATATAAGATATGAACTTGTTGATTTGCATAGCATATAACAAATAACTCATTCCATTTAAAACTTACAACTTTCCTCAGTGACTTAATTTGATGTTACGTCTGCCATACAGCAGTCAATTGACTGCATGGTTCATTTGGAGCGCATTCACATGAGGGGAACATCCGTACAACTTCAAGCCGCCTACCTCGCACTCTCTCCGGCTTGAGCAGAGAAATACACCGCATGGTTGAAACGGTGTAATTTTGACACTTAGTCGTTTTACTGAGCGTGCACCATTTTTCAGAAAAACGACTAAGTGTATCAGCATTATTCATTCTGCTGTGCATGGAGTTAACATGTATGCTATTTTGAAGAGATAATGCAAAATTGCATTGGTGCACTTTATTTCGTTGTGCAATGAAGAGAAAACACATGAGCTGTTGCATTGCACAGAGCAAAATATAAGATATGAACTTGTTGATTTGCATAGCATATAACAAATAACTCATTCCATTTAAAACTTACAACTTTCCTCAGTGACTTAATTTGATGTTACGTCTGCCATACAGCAGTCAATTGACTGCATGGTTCATTTGGAGCGCATTCACATGAGGGGAACATCCGTACAACTTCAAGCCGCCTACCTCGCACTCTCTCCGGCTTGAGCAGAGAAATACACCGCATGGTTGAAACGGTTTTGTAATTTTGACACTTAGTCGTTTTACTGAGCGTGCACCATTTTTCAGAAAAAAAACGACTAAGTGTATCAGCATTATTCATTCTGCTGTGCATGGAGTTAACATGTATGCTATTTTGAAGAGATAATGCAAAATTGCATTGATGCACTTTATTTCGTTGTGCAATGAAGAGAAAACACATGTGCTGTTGCATTGCACAGAACGGAGTCATTTTGACACTTAGTCGTTTTTCTGAGCGTGCACCATTTTTCAGAAAAACGACTAAGTGTATCAGCATTATTCATTCTGCTGTGCATTGAGTTAACATGTATGCTATTTTGAAGAGATAATGCAAAATTGCATTGATGCACTTTATTTCGTTGTGGATTGAAGAGAAAACACATGTGCTGTTGCATTGCACAGAACGGAGTCATTTTGACACTTAGTCGTTTTTCTGAGCGTGCACCATTTTTCAGAAAAACGACTAAGTGAATCAGCATTATTCATTCTGCTGTGCATGGAGTTAACATGTGTGCTATTTTGAAGAGATAATGCAAAAATACATTGATGCACTTTATTTCGTTGTGCAATGAAGAGAAACCACATGTGCTGTTGCCTGGCACTGAACGGAGTAATTTTGACACTTAGTCGTTTTTCTGAGCGTGCACCATTTTTCAGAAAAACGACTAAGTGTATCAGCATTATTCATTCTGCTGTGCCTTGAGTTAACATGTATGCTATTTTGAAGAGATAATGCAAAATTGCAATGATGCACTTTATTTCGTTGTGGATTGAAGAGAAAACACATGTGCTGTTGCATTGCCCAGAACGGAGTCATTTTGACACTTAGTCGTTTTTCTGAGCGTGCACCATTTTTCAGAAAAACGACTAAGTGTATCAGCATTATTCATTCTGCTGTGCCTTGAGTTAACATGTATGCTATTTTGAAGAGATAATGCAAAATTGCAATGATGCACTTTATTTCGTTGTGGATTGAAGAGAAAACACATGTGCTGTTGCATTGCACAGTACGGAGTAATTTTGACACTTAGTCGTTTTTCTGAGCGTGCACCATTTTTCAGAAAAACGACTAAGTGTATCAGCATTATTCATTCTGCTGTGCATGGAGTTAACATATATGCTATTTTTAAGAGATCATGCAAAATTGCATTGATGCACTTTATTTCGTTGTGCAATGAAGAGAAAACACATGTGCTGTTGCATTGCACAGAACGGAGTCATTTTGACACTTAGTCGTTTTTCTGAGCGTTTACCATTTTTCAGAAAAACGACTAAGTGTATCAGCATTATTCATTCTGCTGTGCATTGAGTTAACATGTATGCTATTTTGAAGAGATAATGCAAAATTGCATTGATGCACTTTATTTCGTTGTGCAATGAAGAGAAAACACATGTGCTGTTGCATTGCACAGAACGGAGTCATTTTGACACTTAGTCGTTTTTCTGAGCGTGCACCATTTTTCAGAAAAACGACTAAGTGTATCAGCATTATTCATTCTGCTGTGCATTGAGTTAACATGTATGCTATTTTGAAGAGATAATGCAAAATTGCATTGATGCACTTTATTTCGTTGTGGATTGAAGAGAAAACACATGTGCTGTTGCATTGCACAGAACGGAGTCATTTTGACACTTAGTCGTTTTTCTGAGCGTGCACCATTTTTCAGAAAAACGACAAAATTTATCAGCATTATTCATTCTTCTGTGCATGGAGTTAACATATATGCTATTTTGAAGAGATAATGCAAAATTGCATTGATGCACTTTATTTCGTTGTGCAATGAAGAGAAAACACATGTGCTGTTGCATTGCACAGAACGGAGTCATTTTGACACTTAGTCGTTTTTCTGAGCGTGCACCATTTTTCAGAAAAACGACTAAGTGTATCAGCATTAATTCATTCTGCTGTGCATGGAGTTAACATGTATGCTATTTTGAAGAGATAATGCAAAATTGCATTGATGCACTTTATTTCGTTGTGCAATGAAGAGAAAACACATGTGCTGTTGCATTGCACAGAACGGAGTCATTTTGACACTTAGTCGTTTTTCTGAGCGTGCACCATTTTTCAGAAAAACGACTAAGTGTATCAGCATTATTCATTCTGCTGTGCATTGAGTTAACATGTATGCTATTTTGAAGAGATAATGCAAAATTGCATTGATGCACTTTATTTCGTTGTGGATTGAAGAGAAAACACATGTGCTTTTGCATTGCACAGAACGGAGTCATTTTGACACTTAGTCGTTTTTCTGAGCGTGCACCATTTTTCAGAAAAACGACTAAGTGAATCAGCATTATTAAGTTGGCTTGAAAAAGCCAACTTACTGAAATGCTATTTAAACTTATTATTATTATTATTATTAATGGTGCTTGCCTAAGGCAAGCATCATTCTTATTCTTCTGCATACTTATTATTATTAATGGTGCTTGCCTAAGCAAGCATCATTCTTATTCTTCTGCATACTTATTATTATTATTATTAATGGTGCTTGCCTAAGCAAGCATCATTCCTACTCTTCTGCATACTTATTATTATTATTATTAATGGTGCTTGCCAAAGGCAAAGCATCATTTCTTATTCTTCTGCATACTTATTCTTCTTCTTCTTCTTATTCTGGACAAAACTTCGGCGCGTAACTCGTCCCGCACCGTTTGTCCTAGACCCATGAATGAGGTGTCAAATCGACCGGCTCATTGAGGAGAGGTGTGCTATGACTTTTATAAGCGATCGGACCGACAACGTTCGTACAGCGGACGAAAAAGCGGCGAAAAAACTCCCATAGACTTTGCATTGAAAAATTCAAATTCACGAACATTCCGTGAATCTCAACTGTCACTTTCTCACTCACAGACATACACGCAGGGCCTGAGGAACCCTTTCTCTCTCACTGCCTCTCACTCATTTGACATCTGATCAAGTAGCCAATCAGCAATGACCTAAAATCTTCATCATAGTCACACCATAGCAACCACTTAGAGCACCCTAGCAACCACCTCAAAGACTTCCATTAAAAAATAGATGAGATTTAATGAATGGATTTAAATGAATCAGAACATCATAGAGACGCATGAATATGGCTCTTTTGATTTGGGCACACATGCAGTCTATTAGTTTAAGCTTGTTAACTGCGAAGCCACTCCCTAGCAACCAAACAAAGTACCCTAGCAACTATTTAGCAAGACATATATCTCTGGATCAGAACATCGTACAGACATGGTTGTTGGCTATTTTAACTCATGCTAGCAAACTGGAACTCCAACATGCTACACTTGCTAGCAGTGAATAGCTACATGCTAATACTCAATAGCTAAGTGCTAAAGTGGGCTGATATCAAGCTAAGAACTCTATAAAAACTCCATAGTAACTATCTGTGACAACTACCAACCACCTAGCAACACCATAGCAACAACCCAGGTTACCATAGCAACCGCCTAGCAACCATCCAGAACACCCTAGCAACCATCTAGCAACACCGTGGTGACCACCCAAAGTACCTTAGCAACTGCCTAGCAACACCCTAGCAACTACCCCAGTTACCATAGCAACCGCCTAGCAACCACCTAGGTCACCCTAGCAACCGCCTAGCAACATCTTAGCGACCACCCCAAGTACCTTAGCAACTGCCTAGCAACACCCTAGCAAGCAACCCGGTTACCATAGCAACCGCCTAGCAACCACCTAAATCACCCTAGCAACCGCCTAGCAACATCTTAGCAACCACCTTAGATACCTTAGCAACTGCTTAGTAACACCCTAGCAACCACCCCCGTTACCATAGCAACCGCCTAGCAACCACCCAGATCACCCTAGCAACTGCCTAGCAACACTGTGGTGACCACCCAAAGTACCTTGGCAACTGCCTAGCAACACCCTAGCAACCACCCTGGTTACCATAGCAACCGCCTAGCAACCACCCAGAACACCTTAGCAACCGCCTAGCAACATCTTAGCAACCACCCCAAGTACCTTAGCAACTGCCTAGCAACACCCTAGCAACCACCCCGGTTACCATAGCAACCGCCTAGCAACCACCTAAAACACCCTAGCAACCGCCTAGCAACATCTTAGCAACCACCCTAGGTACCTTAGCAACTGCCTAGCAACACCCTAGCAACCACCCTGGTTACCATAGCAACCACCTAGCAACCACCCAGAACACCTTAGCAACCGCCTAGCAACATCTTAGCAACCACCCCAAGTACCTTAGCAACTGCCTAGCAACACCCTAGCAACCACCCCTGTTACCATAGCAACCGCCTAGCAACCCCCTAAAACACCCTAGCAACCGCCTAGCAACATCTTAGCAACCACCCTAGGTACCTTAGCAACTGCTTAGCAACACCCTAGCAACCACCCCGGTTACCATAGCAACCGCCTAGCAACCACCCAGATCACCCTAGCAACTGCCTAGCAACACTGTGGTGACCACCCAAAGTACCTTAGCAACTGCCTAGCAACACCCTAGCCACCACCCTGGTTACCATGGCAACCACCTAGCAACCACCTAGCAACCACCCAGAACACCTTAGCAACCGCCTAGCAACATCTTAGCAACCACCCCAAGTACCTTAGCAACTGCCTAGCAACACCCTAGCAACCACCCCGGTTACCATAGCAACCGCCTAGCAACCACCTAGCAACCACCCAGAACACCTTAGCAACCGCCTAGCAACATCTTAGCAACCACCCCTATTACCTTAGCAACTGCCTAGCAACCGTCTAGCAACCACGCAGAACACCTGTTAACTGCCTAGCCATGCCCTAGCAACCATTTAGAGCACCCTAGCAACAAAAGCCCCATTGACTTCCATTGAAAAATAGATGAGATGGATTTAAATGAATCAAAACTACACAGAGACACGCGAGTATGGCATTTTTGATATGGCCACACATGCAGTCTATTAGTTTAAGCCTGTTAACTGCCTAGCCCTTCCCTAGCAACCATTTAGTGCACCCTAGCAACCAAACCCAAAGAGGGATATTTTCAAACCTGAACATCTTAGGGCTGGTTTATATCATTCATACTGGTAAGCAGCCTTTGGAGGATCATCACTGCCAGCTGCCAAGCCACTCCCTAGCAACCAAACAAAGTACCCTAGCAACTGATAAGCAACACCTATATCTCTGCATCAGAACATCGTACAGACATGGTTGTTGGGTCTTTTGTCTCATGCTAGCAAACTGGACTTCCAACATGCTACACATGCTAGCAGTGATTAGCTACATGCTAATACTCAATAGCTAAGTGCTAAAGTGGCCTGAGAACATGCCAAGAACTCTATATAAAAACTCCATAGTAACTATCTGTGACAACAACGAACCGCCTTTAAACACCCTAGCAACCGAGGGCCGAATTTTGCCACTGCAAGCACCATTCACATTTCCTTCAGGAAATGTACGTTCTAGTTATTGGTGCTTGCCTAAGGCAAGCATCAATCTTACTATTGTGCCGGACAAAACTTCGGCACGTAACTCGTCCCGCACCGTTTGTCCTAGACCCATGAATGAGGTGTCAAATCGACCGGCTCATTGAGGAGAGGTGTGCTATGACTTTTATAAGCGATCGGACCAACGACGTTCGTACAGCGGACGAAAAAAGCGGCGAAAAAAAGTCCCATTGACTTTGCATTGAAAAATAGATGAGATGGATTTAAGTGAATCAAAACATCATTGAGACACGCGACAATGGCATTTTTGATTTGGACACACATGCAGTCTATTAGTTTAAGCCTGTTAACTGCCTAGCCATGCCCTAGCAACCATTTAGAGCACCCTAGCAACAAAAGTCCCATTGACTTCCATTGAAAAATAGATGAGATGAATTTAAATGAATCAGAACATCATAGAGACACGCAAGTATGGCATTTTTGATATGGGCACACATGCAGTCTATTAGTTTAAGCCTGTTAACTGCCTAGCCATTCCTTAGCAACCATTTAGTGCACCCTAGCAACCAAACCCAAAGAGAGATATTTTCAAACCTGAACATCATAGGGTTGGTTTTTATCATTCATACTGGCAGGCAGCCTTTGGAGGATCATCACTGGCAGCTGCCAAGCCACTCCCTAGCAACCAAACAAAGTACCCTAGCAACTGATTAGCAAGACCTATATCTCTGGATCAGAACATCGTACAGACATGGTTGTTGGGTATTTTGTCTCATGCTAGTAAACTGGACTTCCAACATGCTACACATGCTAGCGGTGAATAGCTACATGCTAATACTCATTAGCTAAGCGTTAAAGTGGGCTTAGAACATGCTAAGGACTCTATAAAAACTCCATAGTAACTATCTGTGACAACTACCAACCGCCTAGTAACATCCTAGCAACTGAGGGCCGAATTTTGCCACTGCAAGCACCAATCACATTTCCTTCAGGAAATGTACGTTCTAGTTATTATTATTATTATTAATGGTGCTTGCCAAAGGCAAAGCATCATTTCTTATTATTGTGCAAACTTATTATTATTAATGGTGCTTGCCAAAGGCAAAGCATCATTTCTTATTCTTCTGCATACTTATTATTGGTGCTTGCCTAAGGCAAGCATCAATCTTACTATTGTGCCGGACAAAACTTCGGCGCGTAACTCGTCCCGCACCGTTTGTCCTAGACCCATGAATGAGGTGTCAAATCGACCGGCTCATTGAGGAGAGGTGTGCTATGACTTTTATAAGCGATCGAACCAACGACGTTCGTACAGCGGACGAAAAAAGCGGCGAAAAAAAGTCCCATTGACTTTGCATTGAAAAATAGATGAGATGGATTTAAGTCAATCAAAACATCATTGAGACACGCGACAATGGCATTTTTGATTTGGACACACATGCAGTCTATTAGTTTAAGCCTGTTAACTGCCTAGCCATGCCCTAGCAACCATTTAGAGCACCCTAGCAACAAAAGTCCCATTGACTTCCATTGAAAAATAGATCAGATGGATTTAAATGAATCAGAACATCATAGAGACACGTCAGTATGGCTCTTTTGATTTGGGCACACATGCAGACTATTAGTTTAAGCCTGTTAACTGCCTAGACATTCCCTAGCAACCATTTAGTGCACCCTAGCAACCAACCCAAAGAGGGATATTTTCAAACGTGAACATCACAGGGTTGGTTTTTATCATTCATACTGGCAGGCTGTCTTTGGAGGATCATCACTGGCAGCTGCCAAGCCACTCCCTAGCAACCAAACAAAGTACCCTAGCAACTGTTTGGCAAGACCTATATCTCTGGATCAGAACATCGTACAGACATGGTTGTTGGGACTTTTGTCTCATGCTTGCAAACTGGACTGCCAACATGCTACACATGCTAGCAGTGAATAGCTACATGCTAATACTCAATAGCTAAGTGCTAAAGTGGGCTGACAACATGCCAAGAACTCTATAAAAACTCCATAGAAACTATCTGTGATAACTACCAACTGCCTTGTAACACCCTAGCAACCGAGGGCCGAATTTTGCCACTGCAAGCACCAATCACATTTTCTTCAGAAAATGTACGTTCTAGTTATTGGTGCTTGCCTAAGGCAAGCATCAATCTTACTATTGTGCCGGACAAAACTTCGGCACGTAACTCGTCCCGCACCGTTTGTCCTAGACCCATGAATGAGGTGTCAAATCGACCGGCTCATTGAGGAGAGGTGTGCTATGACTTTTATAAGCGATCGGACCAACGACGTTCGTACAGCGGACGAAAAAAGCGGCGAAAAAAGTCCCATTGACTTTGCATTGAAAAATAGATGAGATGGATTTAAGTGAATCAAAACATCATTGAGACACGCGACAATGGCATTTTTGATTTGGACACACATGCAGTCTATTAGTTTAAGCCTGTTAACTGCCTAGCCATGCCCTAGCAACCATTTAGAGCACCCTAGCAACAAAAGTCCCATTGACTTCCATTGAAAAATAGATCAGATTAATTTAAATGAATCAGAACATCATAGAGACACGCAAGTATGGCATTTTTGATATGGGCACACATGCAGTCTATTAGTTTAAGCCTGTTAACTGCCTAGCCATTCCTTAGCAACCATTTAGTGCACCCTAGCAACCAAACCCAAAGAGAGATATTTTCAAACCTGAACATCATAGGGTTGGTTTTTATCATTCATACTGGCAGGCAGCCTTTGGAGGATCATCACTGGCAGCTGCCAAGCCACTCCCTAGCAACCAAACAAAGTACCCTAGCAACTGATTAGCAAGACCTATATCTCTGGATCAGAACATCGTACAGACATGGTTGTTGGGTATTTTGTCTCATGCTAGTAAACTGGACTTCCAACATGCTACACATGCTAGCGGTGAATAGCTACATGCTAATACTCATTAGCTAAGCGTTAAAGTGGGCTTAGAACATGCTAAGGACTCTATAAAAACTCCATAGTAACTATCTGTGACAACTACCAACCGCCTAGTAACATCCTAGCAACTGAGGGCCGAATTTTGCCACTGCAAGCACCAATCACATTTCCTTCAGGAAATGTACGTTCTAGTTATTATTATTATTATTAATGGTGCTTGCCAAAGGCAAAGCATCATTTCTTATTATTGTGCAAACTTATTATTATTAATGGTGCTTGCCAAAGGCAAAGCATCATTTCTTATTCTTCTGCATACTTATTATTGGTGCTTGCCTAAGGCAAGCATCAATCTTACTATTGTGCCGGACAAAACTTCGGCGCGTAACTCGTCCCGCACCGTTTGTCCTAGACCCATGAATGAGGTGTCAAATCGACCGGCTCATTGAGGAGAGGTGTGCTATGACTTTTATAAGCGATCGAACCAACGACGTTCGTACAGCGGACGAAAAAAGCGGCGAAAAAAAGTCCCATTGACTTTGCATTGAAAAATAGATGAGATGGATTTAAGTCAATCAAAACATCATTGAGACACGCGACAATGGCATTTTTGATTTGGACACACATGCAGTCTATTAGTTTAAGCCTGTTAACTGCCTAGCCATGCCCTAGCAACCATTTAGAGCACCCTAGCAACAAAAGTCCCATTGACTTCCATTGAAAAATAGATCAGATGGATTTAAATGAATCAGAACATCATAGAGACACGTCAGTATGGCTCTTTTGATTTGGGCACACATGCAGACTATTAGTTTAAGCCTGTTAACTGCCTAGACATTCCCTAGCAACCATTTAGTGCACCCTAGCAACCAACCCAAAGAGGGATATTTTCAAACGTGAACATCACAGGGTTGGTTTTTATCATTCATACTGGCAGGCTGTCTTTGGAGGATCATCACTGGCAGCTGCCAAGCCACTCCCTAGCAACCAAACAAAGTACCCTAGCAACTGTTTGGCAAGACCTATATCTCTGGATCAGAACATCGTACAGACATGGTTGTTGGGACTTTTGTCTCATGCTTGCAAACTGGACTGCCAACATGCTACACATGCTAGCAGTGAATAGCTACATGCTAATACTCAATAGCTAAGTGCTAAAGTGGGCTGACAACATGCCAAGAACTCTATAAAAACTCCATAGAAACTATCTGTGATAACTACCAACTGCCTTGTAACACCCTAGCAACCGAGGGCCGAATTTTGCCACTGCAAGCACCAATCACATTTTCTTCAGAAAATGTACGTTCTAGTTATTGGTGCTTGCCTAAGGCAAGCATCAATCTTACTATTGTGCCGGACAAAACTTCGGCACGTAACTCGTCCCGCACCGTTTGTCCTAGACCCATGAATGAGGTGTCAAATCGACCGGCTCATTGAGGAGAGGTGTGCTATGACTTTTATAAGCGATCGGACCAACGACGTTCGTACAGCGGACGAAAAAAGCGGCGAAAAAAGTCCCATTGACTTTGCATTGAAAAATAGATGAGATGGATTTAAGTGAATCAAAACATCATTGAGACACGCGACAATGGCATTTTTGATTTGGACACACATGCAGTCTATTAGTTTAAGCCTGTTAACTGCCTAGCCATGCCCTAGCAACCATTTAGAGCACCCTAGCAACAAAAGTCCCATTGACTTCCATTGAAAAATAGATCAGATTAATTTAAATGAATCAGAACATCATAGAGACACGCAAGTATGGCATTTTTGATATGGGCACACATGCAGTCTATTAGTTTAAGCCTGTTAACTGCCTAGCCATTCCTTAGCAACCATTTAGTGCACCCTAGCAACCAAACCCAAAGAGAGATATTTTCAAACCTGAACATCATAGGGTTGGTTTTTATCATTCATACTGGCAGGCAGCCTTTGGAGGATCATCACTGGCAGCTGCCAAGCCACTCCCTAGCAACCAAACAAAGTACCCTAGCAACTGATTAGCAAGACCTATATCTCTGGATCAGAACATCGTACAGACATGGTTGTTGGGTATTTTGTCTCATGCTAGTAAACTGGACTTCCAACATGCTACACATGCTAGCGGTGAATAGCTACATGCTAATACTCATTAGCTAAGCGTTAAAGTGGGCTTAGAACATGCTAAGGACTCTATAAAAACTCCATAGTAACTATCTGTGACAACTACCAACCGCCTAGTAACATCCTAGCAACTGAGGGCCGAATTTTGCCACTGCAAGCACCAATCACATTTCCTTCAGGAAATGTACGTTCTAGTTAATGGTGCTTGCCAAAGGCAAAGCATCATTTCTTATTCTTCTGCATACTTATTCTTCTTCTTCTTCTTATTCTGGACAAAACTTCGGCGCGTAACTCGTCCCGCATCGTTTGTCCTAGCCCCATGAATGAGGTGTCAAATCGACCGGCTCATTGAGGAGAGGTGTGCTATGACTTTTATAAGTGATCGGACCGACAACGTTCGTACAGCGGACGAAAAAGCGGCGAAAAAACTCCCATAGACTTTGCATTGAAAAATTCAAATTCACGAACATTCCGTGAATCTCAACTGTCACTTTCTCACACACACACACACGCAGGGCCTGAGGAACCCTTTCTCTCTCACTGCCTCTCACTCATTTGACATCTGATCAAGTAGCCAATCAGCAATGACCTAAAATCTTCATCATAGCCACACCATAGCAACCACTTAGAGCACCCTAGCAACCACCTCAAAGACTTCCATTAAAAAATAGATGAGATGGATTTAAATGAATCAGAACATCATAGAGAAACGCGAGTATGGCATTTTTGATTTTGCCACACATGCAGTCTATTAGTTTAAGCCTGTTAACGGCCTAACCATGCCCTAGCAACCATTTAGAGCACCCTAGCAACCAAAGTCCCGTTGACTTCCATTGAAAAATATATGAAATGGATTTAAATGGATGAAAGCATCATAGAGACACGCGAGTATGGCATTTTTGATATGGGCACACATGCAGTCTATTAGTTTAAGCCTGTCAGCTGCCAAGCCACTCCCTAGCAACCAAACAAAGTACCCTAGCAACTGATTAGCAAGACCTATATCTCTGCATCCGAACATCATACAGACATGGTTGTTGGGTCTTTTGACTCATGCTAGCAAACTGGACTTTCAACATGCTACACATGCTAGCGGTGAATAGCTACATGCTAATACTGATTAGCTAAGACCTAAAGTGGGCTGATATCATGCTAACAACCCTATATAACTCCATAGTAACTATCTGTGACAACTACCAACCACCAAGTAACACCCTAGCAACCACCCAGGTTACCATAGCAACCACCCTGGTTACCATAGCAACCGCCTAGTAACCACCTAAAACACCCTAGCAACATCTTAGCAACCACCCTAGGTACCTTAGCAACTGACTAGCAACACCCTAGCAACCACCCCGGTTACCATAGCAACCACCTAGCAACCACCTAGCAACCACCCAGAACACCTTAGCGACCGCCTAGCAACATCTTAGCAACCACCCCAAGTACCTTAGCAACTGCCTAGCAACACCCTAGCAACCACCCCGGTTACCATAGCAACCGCCTAGCAACCACCCAGAACACCCTAGCAACCGCCTAGCAACACTGTGGTGACCACCCAAAGTACCTTAGCAACTGCCTAGCAACACCCTAGCAACCACCCTGGTTACCATAGCAACCGCCTAGCAACCATCCCGGTTACCATAGCAACCGCCTAGCAACCACCTAAAACACCCTAGCAACCGCCTAGCAACATCTTAGCAACCACCCTAGGTACCTTAGCAACTGCCTAGCAACACCCTAGCAACCACCCTGGTTACCATAGCAACCACCTAGCAACCACCCAGAACACCTTAGCAACCGCCTAGCAACATCTTAGCAATCACCCCAAGTACCTTAGCAACTACCTAGCAACCGCCTAGCAACCACCCAGGTTACCATAGCAACCGCCTAGCAACCACCTAGCAACCACCCAGAACACCTTAGCAACCGCCTAGCAGCATCTTAGCAACCACCCCTATTACCTTAGCAACTGCCTAGCAACCGTCTAGCAACCACGCAGAACACCTTAGAAACTGACTAGAAACACCCTAGCAACCGAGTGACGAATTTTGCCACTGCAAGCACCATTCACATTTCCTTCAGGAAATGTACGTTCTAGTTAATGGTGCTTGCCAAAGGCAAAGCATCATTTCTTATTCTTCTGCATACTTATTCTTCTTCTTCTTCTTATTCTGGACAAAACTTCGGCGCGTAACTCGTCCCGCACCGTTTGTGCTAGACCCATGAATGAGGTGTCAAATCGACTGGCTCATTGAGGAGAGGTGTGCTATGACTTTTATAAGCGATCGGACCGACAACGTTCGTACAGCGGACGAAAAAGCGGCGAAAAAACTCCCATAGACTTTGCATTGAAAAATTCAAATTCACGAACATTCCGTGAATCTCAACTGTCACTTTCTCACTCACAGACACACACGCAGGGCCTGAGGAACCCTTTCTCTCTCACTGTCTCTCACTCATTTGACATCTGATCAAGTAGCCAATCAGCAATGATCTAAAATCTTCATCATAGCCACACCATAGCAACCACTTAGAGCACCCTAGCAACCACCTCAAAGACTTTCATTAAAAAACAGATGAGATAGATTTAAATGAATCAGAACATCTTAGAGATGCGTGAATATGGCTCTTTTGATTTGGGCACACATGCAGTCTATTAGTTTAAGCCTGTTAACGGCCTAGCCATGCCCTAGCAACCATTTAGAGCACCCTAGCAACCAAAGTCCCATTGACTTCCATTGAAAAATAGATGAGATGGATTTAAATGAATCCGAACATCATAGAGACACGCGAGATGGCATTTTTGATTTGGGCACACATGCAGTCTATTAGTTTAAGCCTGTCAGCTGCCAAGCCACTGCCTAGCAACCAAACAAAGTACCCTAGCAACTGATTAGGAAGACCTATATCTCTGCATCCGAACATCGTACAGACATGGTTGTTGGGTCTTTTGACTCATGCTAGCAAACTGGACTTTCAACATGCTACACATGCTAGCGGTGAATAGCTACATGCTAATACTGATTAGCTAAGACCTAAAGTGGGCTGATATCAAGCTAAGAACCCTATATAACTCCGTAGTAACTATCTGTGACATCTACCAACCACCAAGTAACACCCTAGCAACCACCCAGGTTACCATAGCAACCACCATGGTTACCATAGCAACCACCTAGCAACACTGTGGTGACCACCCAAAGTATCTTAGCAACTGCCTAGCAACACCCTAGCAACACCCTAGCAACCACCCCTGTTACCATAGCAACCACCTAAAACACCCTAGCAACCGCCTAGCAACTTCTTAGCAACCACCCTAGGTACCTTAGCAACTGCCTAGCAACACCCTAGCAACCACCCCGGTTACCATAGCAACCGCCTAGCAACCACCCAGAACACCCTAGCAACCGCCTAGCAACACTGTGGTGACCACCCAAAGTACCTTAGCAACTGCCTAGCAACACCCTAGCAACCACCCTGGTTACCATAGCAACTGTCTAGCAACCACCTAGTAACCACCCAGAACACCTTAGCAACCGCCTAGCTACATCTTAGCAACCACCCCAAGTACCTTAGCAACTGCCTAGCAACACCCTAGCAACCACCCCGGTTACCATAGCAACCGCCTAGCAACCACCCAGAACACCCTAGCAACCGCCTAGTAACACTGTGGTGACCACCCAAAGTACCTTAGCAACTGCCTAGCAACACCCTAGCAACCACCCTGGTTACCATAGCAACCACCTAGCAACCACCCAGAACACCTTAGCAACCGCCTAGCAACATCTTAGAACCCCACTCCAAGTACCTTAGCAACTGCCTAGCAACCGCCTAGCAACCACCCTGGTTACCATAGCAACCGCCTAGCAACCACCTAGCAACCACCCAGAACACCTTAGCAACCGCCTAGCAACATCTTAGCAACCACCCCTATTACCTTAGCAACTGCCTAGCAACCGTCTTGCAACCACGCAGAACACCTTAGAAACTGCCTAGAAACACCCTAGCAACTAAGTGACGAATTTTGCCACTGCAAGCACCATTCACATTTCCTTCAGGAAATGTACGTTCTAGTTATTATTGGTGCTTGCCCAAGGCAAGCATCAATCTTACTATTGTGCCGGACAAAACTTCGGCGCGTAACTCGTTCCGCACCGTTTGTCCTAGACCCGTGAATGAGGTGTCAAATCGACCGGCTCATTGAGGAGAGGTGTGCTATGACTTTTATAAGCGATTGGACCAACGACGTTCGTACAGCGGACGAAAAAAGCGGCGAAAAAACTCCCATAGACTTCCATTGGAAAATTGATGACATGGATTTAAATGAATCAAAACATCATTGAGACACGCGATTATGGCATTTTTGATATGGCCACACATGCAGTCTATTAGTTTAAGGCTGTTAACTGCCTAGCCCTTCCCTAGCAACCATTTAGTGCACCCTAGCAACCAAACCCAAAGAGGGATATTTTCAAACCTGAACATCTTAGGGCTGGTTTATATCATTCATACTGGTAAGTAGCCTTTGCAGGATCATCACTTCCAGCTGCCAAGCCACTGCCTAGCAACCAAACAAAGTACCCTAGCAACTGATAAGCAACACCTATATCTCTGCATCAGAACATCGTACAGACATGGTTGTTGGGTCTTTTGTCTCATGCTAGTAAACTGGACTTCCAACATGCTACACATGCTAGCAGTGATTAGCTACATGCTAATACTCAATAGGTAAGTGCTAAAGTGGCCTGAGAACATGCCAAGAACTCTATAAAAACTCCATAGAAACTATCTGTGACAACAACCAACCGCCTTGAAACACCCTAGCAACCGAGGGCCGAATTTTGCCACTGCAAGCACCATTAACATTTCCTTCAGGAAATGTACATTCTAGTTATTGGTGCTTGCCTAAGGCAAGCATCAATCTTACTATTGTGCCGGACAAAACTTCGGCGCGTAACTCGTCCCACACCGTTTGTCCTAGACCCATGAATGAGGTGTCAAATCGACCGGCTCATTGAGGAGAGGTGTGCTATGACTTTTATAAGCTATCGGACCAACAACGTTCGTACAGCGGACGAAAAAAGCGGCGAAAAAAAGTCCCATTGACTTTGCATTGAAAAAGAGATGAGATGGATTTAAATGACTCAAAACATCATATAGACACATGAGTTTGGCATTTTTGATATGGGCACACATGCAGTCTATTAGTTTAAGCCTGTTAACTGCCTATCCATTCCCTAGCAACCATTTAGAGCACCCTAGCAACAAAAGCCCCATTGACTTCCATTGAAAAATAGATGAGATGGATTTAAATGATTCAGAACATCATAGAGACACGTGAGTACGGCTCTTTTGATTTGGGCACACATGCAGTCTATTAGTTTAAGCCTGTTAACTGCCTAGCCATTCCCTAGCAACCATTTAGTGCACCCTAGCAACCAAACCCAAAGAGAGATATTTTCAAACCTGAACATCATAGGGTTGGTTTATATCATTCATACTGGAAGGCAGCCTTAGGAGGATCATCACTGGCAGCTGCCAAGCCACTCCCTAGCAACCAAACAAAATACCCTAGCAACTGTTTAGCAAGACCTATATCTCTGCATCGGAACATCGTACAGACATGGTTGCTGGGTCTTTTGACTCATGCTTGCAAACTGGACTTCCAACATGCTACACATGCTAGCAGTGAAGAGCTACATGCTAATACTCAATAGCTAAGTGCTAAAGTGGGCTGAGAACATGCCAAGAACTCTATAAAAACTCCATAGAAACTATCTGTGACAACTACCAACCACATAGTAACACCCTAGCAACCGAGGGCCGAATTTTGCCACTGCAAGCACCAATCACATTTCCTTCAGGAAATGTACGTTCTAGTTATTATTATTCTTCCGGACAAAACTTCGGCGCGTAACTCGTCCCGCACCGTTTGTCCTAGACCCATGAATGAGGTGTCAAATCGACCGGCTTATTGAGGAGAGGTGTGCTATGACTTTTATAAGCGATCGTACCGACAACGTTCGTACAACGTTCGAAAAAGCGGCGAAAAAAGTCCCATTGACTTTACATTGAAAACTCGATGAAATGGATTTAAGTGAATCAAAACATCGTTGAGACACGCCACAATGGCATTTTTGATTTGGCCACACATGCACTCTATTAGTTTAAGCCTGTTAACGGCCTAACCATGCCCTAGCAACCATTTAGAGCACCCTAGCAACCAAAGTCCCATTGACTCCCATTGAAAAATATATGAAATGGATTTCAATGGATGAAAGCATCATAGAGACACGCAAGTATGGCATTTTTGATATGGGCACACATGCAGTCTATTAGTTAAAGCCTGTCAGCTGCCAAGCCACTCCCTAGCAACCAAACAAAGTACCCTAGCAACTGATTAGCAAGACCTATATCTCTGCATCCGAACATCGTACAGACATGGTTGTTGGGTCTTTTGACTCATGCTAGCAAACTGGACTTTGAAAATGCTACACATGCTAGCGGTGAATAGCTACATGCTAATACTGATTAGCTAAGACCTAAAGTGGGCTGACAACATGCTACGAAGCCTATATAACTCCATAGCAACTATCTGTGACAACTACCAACCACCAAGTAACACCCTAGCAACCACCCAGGTTACCATAGCAACCACCCCGGTTACCATAGCAACCACCTAGCAACCACCCAGATCACCCTAGCAACTGCCTAGCAACACTGTGGTGACCACCCAAAGTACCTTAGCAACTGCCTAGCAACACCCTAGCAACCACCCTGGTTACCATAGCAACCACCTAGCAACCACCCAGAACACCTTAGCAACCGCCTAGCAACATCTTAGCAACCACCCCAAGTACCTTAGCAACTGCCTAGCAACACCCTAGCAACCCCCCCGGTTACCATAGCAACCGCCTAGCAACCACCTAAAACACCCTAGCAACCGCCTAGCAACATCTTAGCAACCACCCTAGGTACCTTAGCAACTGCCTAGCAACACCCTAGCAACCACCCTGGTTACCATAGCAACCACCTAGCAACCACCCAGAACACCCTAGCAACCGCCCTACAACATCTTAGCAACTGCCTAGCAACACCCTAGCAACCACCCCGGTTACCATAGCAACCACCCTGGTTACCATAGCAACCGCCTAGCAACCACCTAGCAACAACCCAGAACACCTTAGCAACAGCCTAGCAACATCTTAGCAACCACCCCAAGTACCTTAGCAACTGCCTAGAAACACCCTAGCAACCACCCCGGTTACCATAGCAACCGCCTAGCAACCACCCAGAACACCCTAGCAACCGCCTAGCAACACTGTGGTGACCACCCAAAGTACCTTAGCAACTGCCTAGCAACACCCTAGCAACCACCCCGGTTACCATAGCAACCGCCCAGCAACCACCTAAAACACCCTAGCAACCGCCTAGCAACAACTTAGCAACCACCCTAGGTACCTTAGCAACTGCCTAGCAACACCCTAGCAACCACCCTGGTTACCATAGCAACCGCCCAGCAACCACCTACCCTAGCAACCGCCTAGCAACAACTTAGCAACCACCCTAGGTACCTTAGCAACTGCCTAGCAACACCCTAGCAACCACCCTGGTTACCATAGCAACCGCCTAGTAACCACCTAGAACACCTTAGCAACCGCCTAGCAACATCTTAGCAACTACCCCAAGTACCTTAGCAACTGCCTAGCAACCACCTAGCAACCACCCAGGTTACCATAGCAACCGCCTAGCAACCACCTAGCAACCACCCAGAACACCTTAGCAACCGCCTAGCAACATCTTAGCAACCACCCCAAGTACCTTAGCAACTGCCTAGCAACCGCCTAGCAACCACCCAGGTTACCATACCAACCAGCTAGCAACCACCCATGTTATCATAGCAACCGCCTAGCAATCACCCAGAACACCCTAGCAACCATCCACAATTACCATAGGAATCGCCTAGCAACACTATAGCAAACACCCCACATAACTTAGCAACTGCCTAGCAACCACCCAGGTTGCCATAGCAACCGCCTAGCAACTGGATTTTTCAGTTGTGAGTCCTGAAAATTTATGGGTGTGAGTTTGGTTAAAGAATGCAGTTGTCACTCCCGTAAATAACCATACTGTGTGTGAATGTAACAGTATTAAGGACTCAAATACAGGACTGAAATCCATATTCTGCAACTGTGTGAAAATGAAATATATAAATATATATATATATATATATATATATATATATATATATATATATATATATATATATATATATATATTATGCATATATAATACACACAATTTAATAAACAAATTTTACCATACAAGTAGGCAGTGTTATTATAGTTTTCAATTTTATGTTTATTGACATTTTTATTTTTGTAATTTTTATAACTTTTTGTTGTTTTTAAACGTCTATATAGTTTTTATTAATTTTTATTTCGGTTTCAGTCCAGTACATCAGATTAATGAAACTAAATAACTGGTTAATTTTAATTTAAAAATATAAGAAAAGTGTAAGTTCTATTTTATGTCAGATAACATTTATTTATTTCAAGTAATGAAAAATGTTTTTTTCATGGTTTTAAATTTAAATGAGATTAAATAAGTTTGTGTAACCAAAGAGTAACCTGGGTGGAAATTGGACATATTGGGTGACTTTTATTCATAAACAAGCCCGAAATACACCGGCACTCTTATTTTGAAATGTCTAATACTGTATTGTTGGAGGCTGCTCATTCAAATTTAATCGAAGGAGAAAAAATATCATTCTTACAACCTATACAACATATTACCATATAAACACTGTAAAGTAAACATTGTCATAATTGATCAGCATTCGTTGATAAGCATTCGCTTAAATGTGTGCTTTAACTGATTGCGTCTGTGTATGAAGCAGTTTGAAGAACGCACAACAGCGCCACTACAGGCTTTGAAACGGGAAGCGCTCACATTTATTTAATTAAATCAAAGCTTAAATTAACATTGTTGTTATGATTTGTAAAACATTATTATAATTATGATTTATTAATTTAATTACGGATTTGTCTAATCACAAAAGTCTTTGAAAATAATATATAGCAAAGGTGTGATTCTATTGGTTGTACAATCAAAACTCGCTGCTGATTGGCTGCGAAACCAACGACCCAGAGCAGTTGCTAAGAGATCGTCCCACTCTATTCTCTTGAGGTAAGTGAGACTGCTGTGTTCAAAAATGCTGTATTATAAAGCCCTGTAATGATAAATGTAGCTCTTTATTTTAAATATAGTCAACATTATTCGTACTATAATGTGAGTTATGTCGTTTTTGTTGACACTGAATGTACCTTCATCTCTGTAAAGATCATAATTTGTTTGATACTGTAAGTAAATTAGTGTTTACAGCTTATGTAAGCCGACTTCTATCTTGGTGTGAAAACGTAATGTGATATTGTGTGTGTTTGATGGACCTTACGTTTGCCATTTGCAGTTAGCATTTCCTTCTGCGTTCTGGGGAGTTATTAATATTGGCGCCCATTTTAAGCTCACGTTATAGCATCCACTATGGTAGCTTATGAGATGATGTACAAGTTTGTATTTTACATTCAGGCATATTGATGCTTAGATGTTACGATGAAAAGTGTCGATTGCTGGTTTAAATCGTCTTAGACTTTGATTTTAGGTTCACGTCATTCAAAGACAGCGTTGACCAATCACGCGCGTTTTCGCTGAGCTTAGGAACGCAATGTCCAATCGAAGGCGATTGATTAGTCACCGGTGAAGAAACCCGGTGAGAACAGATCGCGCGCTCACAGAATTCTCTGTCATAAAGAACAAAGTGCAGATATGATGCATGTAAGAAATTCATTTACGTGATACAGACAGATTTATTGAATCTAACGTGTGTTTTTGTCTACTCTTTGGTACTATTTGAGAGAGCCGCGAAAGCCCTTGATTTCGCGCCGCGTAGTCACGTGGTTCATTTAGCACCAATCTGTTTGAATGGGTTTAAGTAGGATATAGACCTAGAATACAGCAAAATAATATCGCAGAATGTCAGTCACATCCCATTTATTACTACTTTGACGACATTTACAATTGCATTTATTTTTATTATTAATATTACAACTGAATTAAAATTATGACATTTATAGACGCAATTTTTTTAGAAAAGGTGATTTTAATGGAATAAGTAACAGCAGAGAGACTACATTTCACTTTATTGTAGGTTGTCTATGAGATGTTTTCAGTTGAAAAGAGTTTTCATTATTTGCAATGAAAGTTAGTTATGTTGTGAGAGTGGAGTTCTTGAGTTTTATGACATTCTTGTTTCTCTGTTTCAGAATACTGTTTCATGAGCACTCTTTACTGAATTTTGAGGTAAGAGTTTAATTAGTTAAATGGCCATTAGTAGAAAATGCTTCATATTTTGGCTTGTGGATAAGAAAATCGTTATGGTAAAAAAAAACTATCAGGGTCAAATAAACTATGTTTAGTTGATACTACAAAATAATTAAGACAACATTCGCCCATCCATTCTCCAGACCACTTGTCCTATATAGTAAACCTGGATAGATGGAATCACAGGTTTTAAGCCGCATATTTGACATAACTTGGATTCCTGAAAAAGTATATCAAGAAAAATACATTCTTGAGATAAATTCCTAAAATGATATTCTACATATGTAATTAATATTTTACATACAAAGAAGAAAGCACAGTTGACTTGACTTTAGTCATTTTTCATTATGTTGTCATTGTTATTTTTTCAGACTGAGAGATCTGAGCACAACCTGCATCGCTGCACTTTTCTCCTTGGTCAGTATTAACATGTTTCTTAAACAGTGACATTTTCATCTCATCACCATAATTGTAGTTCCTGTGACCTATTTATTTATTTTTGTTTTTTTCACTTTCTTTTTCAGGTTCCTTCTGTTTTGGCTTTTGGATTTTTCTACAGTTCATTTGTTTTTAGTACTTTTTGCTTGAAATATAAATTGAAATTTAGATTTTCTGTATTCTGCATTTTTTTTTCAGCTGTTTATTTTAAAAGACCGTTTTTATTATTATTATTATTTGTTTTTAGATTGTTTTATTTATTTTTATTTTTTTAGAATTAGATTTGTAGATCTAATTTATAAATACTAATTAGTTCTTTTTCTGGTTCTTTTTGTTCCATATTCTCATATATTAATAAGTTCATTTTACTTGTTCTTTTCTTGAGAAAAACAAAAAAAAATTGTTTATTGCATTCTACAAGTTTACACAGTGTCTCTTTCATTGTTGTTTAACTGTTATTTTTCTTCCTGAGACTACTACAGGTTTTATCTTTTCAGGCTCAAGTGCTGTTACGCCAGGAGGACTTTCAAAGTATGTGCCTATTAAAGTGAGATTTCCTGTTAAAATGAATTTGACTAACAAATAAGTGAATTTCAGTATGTCTTAGTGGCACTACTTTTGATGATTGAAAAGAAACCCATTGGGTTACTTTTAGGGGTGGGCGATATACCGGTAGACACGATTAACTGGTAGAAATGTGTCAACAATAGAGATTTTGGATTATCATCTCTATCGCCGATACATCATGTTACATTGCTGTATGTTCATGAAAGCTCATAGTTTACATGTGTTTTTAAGTACTGTTGTTTAAAAAAAGGTGATTTTAATCTGTTGAAGCATAACTAGCAGCAAAAAACAAGTAAATGGGCACTCACTGTCTGAGAGAAGCATGACATGAAGTCATTGCTTTTTGCCCACTAATTGGGCTCAAACAGTTATATACACATACATATGTCAAAGTGACATGTACAGTCAAACCAAAAGTTCTTCAGACACCACAAACATTTTATTCATTAATACAGTTTATTCACTATAGTTTAAAAAAATGGTAATAAAATATGACACGATTTCAGATTTTACTGTGTCAGAAAAAAAAATCTTAATTATGTCAGCTAGCACTTAAGCAAAACATGGTAAGTTCAAAGTGTCCAAATCTTTTTTAATCAATTTTACTGGTAGTCCACTGTATGAAGATTTTTTGGGTATAATATGTCACAGTTTATTTTGCTATCCTCACATATAAATGAACTACAGTGTCCTGCACCCACTAGTAAAAATATTTAAAAAATGTCTGTATAATTTTTAGTTTGACTATATATATATATATATATATATATATATATATATATATAAAAGAGAGATAATCTCTCATTGCAATTAGTGATTTAGTCAGAGATAGTCTAGATTTTTTTTTTATGTCTCATTTTTTTATCTCTTTATATTGTTGAGGATGCCGCGGAAAGGAAAGAGATCTCAGGCTCAAAAAATCCGTTGGAGAAAGTTGACCTGGGAAGACCTGGAAGATGATCAGACCAGACTCTCAGAGATTAACAAGGTACTATTGATATCTGTGTCTTGGATTACTCCTTAATGTTTGGGACTAGGGCTGTCTTAATTCCTCAGTTAAATTTGAGTGCTTGATTATTTTAAAAAAATTTATTGCAATTTACCCATAACAATAAATGCCCGATTTGGCATTTTTCAGATGCGGAAGTAAAATTTTCACAAAAAACAACTCCAGAAGCCTAAATAGCATATTTATACGTGTTTTTTCAAGAAAATCTGTTTCGTACATTATTTTACTATACATTGAATCACTGAAGCTCTAACCTGCAATATGCCCTTTAAGTATATTACTAAATGAATTTTCTTACAGCAAAGAAAATATTTTCAAGAAAATATTGCTCATTTGTATTTTGTGCACACTTGATGTGTACAAATGCTTTTTCTTTAGTCCTCCCACACCAATTCTTATCTTAAAATTGTTAAGCAAAATGCCTTTGTCCTAAACATGGAGTGCAATTCATCACAGAATCAACACTCATTTTAAACAGCAGCCTGATTACATGAATGATTATTTACAGGTTGAACAGGCTAGCACCAGTACTGATGTAGCTCAGTTGTCAGGTAGAACGTCTGCAGAAGGTGGTGATAGTGCACACAGGGTTTTGTCTGTGCAGGCATCTCATTGTCAGAATAATGTACGGTATGATAAATTCTCGAGAAATCATCAGTGCACATGTGTAGCTTTGACATTTTTGGCCAACCAGAGTGAAGGGATTCAGTTCAAAACGCCTGACCTGGATAGAGTTTTAAAGGAGGGTGATGCTTTGTATGTTGGGATTAAAATGCAGCTTATTGCTGAGAACAGATTTCATCGGAACCATCTCACTATGGAGGAAGTACCGCTGAGTGTTTCAACGTTTAACCAAACACTCAATGTGCGGAAGTCTGACGTGAGGATGGGATACCTAAGAGCCAGAGGGACCCCTGAAATGGAAGGGTGGTGGATTCCTCTAGTGGATAGACTGCAGTGTCTCTCAGAGGATGTAAGTCATGCACTGCTCACTGTTGCTCCAGAGTGTATTGCTGTTTTCAGAGACAGATCTGGAAGATATGGATTCTTTGATTCACACTCGAGGACTGCCGAAGGCTTGCCTGCTCCTGCTGGAACTGCTGTTATGTTAACTTTCACTCATCTCAGTGACATGACAGACAGAATTCTCCAGCTCCTACAGAATTATTCTCCTGAGGCCAGATATGAATTCATGCCTGTGTCGTTTGAAACAGAGCAACAGTGTGGCCAACTGCCTTCACCAATGGTTTGTGAACAGGTATCGCCAGTGATTTCAGCTCAACCAGAACCAGGAACAAATGCTGGAGCCAAACAAAATTTCGTTGGCTCAGGAGCTAAAAAGCAGGATAGGATAGATAAAAGAAACAAGCACAGGAGAAGAAAAGAAATGCGTTTAAAACAACAGACATTTTAAAATCACGCGGAGGACCTGAGGACACATTTGCAGCTATCATGAGAAAATATAAAAAAAGGGACCTAGACAGAAAAAGGTATGCCAGATGTTTACAATACCGGACGAATAAAAAAGAAGTCATTAAGGAAAAATACAACCAGGATTCTCACTTCAGGAACAAACAGAAAGACTATATGGCCAGACGGTACAAAATAAATGAGGTTGTTCAGAAAAAGAAGAAAGAGTACATGGTTAGGAGGTACAACACAGATGCTCTATTCCAGAAGAAGATGAAAGATTACATGGTCAGGAGGTACAGCACAGATGCTCCATTCCAGAGGAAGATGAAAGATTACATGGTCAGGAGGTACAGCACAGATGCTCCATTCCAGAGGAAGATGAAAGATTACATGGTCAGGAGGTACAGCACAGATGCTCCATTCCAGAGGAAGATGAAAGATTACATGGTCAGGAGGTACAGCACAGATGCTCCATTCCAGAGGAAGATGAAAGATTACATGGTCAGGAGGTACAGCACAGATGCTCCATTCCAGAGGAAGATGAAAGATTACATGGTCAGGAGGTACAGCACAGATGATCCATTCCAGAGGAAGATGAAAGATTACATGGTCAGGAGGTACAGCACAGATGCTCCATTCCAGAGGAAGATGAAAGATTACATGGTCAGGAGGTACAGCACAGATGCTCCATTCCAGAGGAAGATGAAAGATTACATGGTCAGGAGGTACAGCACAGATGCTCCATTCCAGAGGAAGATGAAAGAGTACATGGTCAGGAGGTACAGCACAGATACTCTATTCCAGAGGAAGATGAAAGAGTACATGGTCAAGAGATACGCAGGTGACCCAGAGTTTAGAGCACACCACATCCTGAGATGTACTCTGCGCAAGACACAGAAATGTGCCGGTGATGCAACATATCAAGTTCTTCATCGGTTGCAATGCGCACTCAGGATCAAAAATAAATATAAGGCGCACATCCGTTATAATCAGGAGACACCCCAGCCTTTGGTTAGCAAAGCGATGGAAACCGCTATACATGCGTTCCGTTGTAAAATTCAGCAAGGCCCTACACATGTCTGCACAGTCTGTCACAGAGCCCTGTTTCCTGATCAAGTCAAGGTCTGTAATAGAACGAGTTACAACAAAAACGCTAATGTTTCAGCATCTTGCTTAACCGGGAAATATGTTCATGCCTGTGATAGTGCCTGCTCAGGTCCTTGAGGTTCCAGAGGAGAGAAGACAGGAGTGGATTTGCCACACGTGTGACAGCCATCTTAAGAGAGGAAACATGTCTTCCATTGCAGCAGCTAACAAACTCGAGTTGCCACCCATCCCTGCAGAACTGGTTGAATTAAATGTGCTTGAACGTCAGCTTATTTCCAAAATCATACCGTTTACAAAAATTGTTGCGTTGCCTAAAGGACAGCAAAGAGCAGTGCGTGGTGCTGTTGTGTGTGTTCCCTCTGAGGTGGAGTCGACGGTCAACAGTCTGCCAAGACCAAGTAGTGAGTCCCAGCTGCTGCAGGTGAAACTAAAGAGACACGTAAAGTTTAAAGGATACCAGCACTTCCATACCGTGAATATGCATAACGTGCTTGCAGCCTTATCAAAGCTGAAAGCAGTGCATTCTGAGTACAGGGATATCTCCATAAGAGAAACTGCGATATTTGAAAGTCATGTAGATGGAGAAGATGACGACACAGAGGAGCAACAAGTCGCTAATGTTGCTGAGCAGGAGGTTAGTGTTGAGGAGAAGGATGAACTTAGACCTGGTCTCACATTAGACACATGTATGCAGCCACCTGACATCGGACAGGAGATCTTGTCGTACGGCGAGGGAATATTTAGCGTCGCTCCTGCTCAAGGACAAAAGCCTGTTGGATTTTTTAAAATCCCAAAGCTGGAAGCCATGGCGTTCCCTGTTCAATTCCCCACCGGACAGAATACAATTGACGAGGCAAGACAAATAGCAATATCTCCGAGTATGTATTTCAACGCAAGATTGTTCTGCGTGGACACTCGTTTTGCAAGTGATCAAAGTTATCTTTTCTTTGCCCAGTTTGTGACAGAGACTCAGATCGCTAGAAACAGCATGAGTATCCAGTTGCGCAAGGGCAAGCCTATTACAAGAGATGGCAGAAGAATTTCCAACAGGCTGCTTCAGGACAACCTCGAGATTGAACGATTGGTACACAACAGGGACGCCACACGTTTTATGCAACCGCTGAGAGGCTCTCCGTCTTACTGGGAGAAAACGTTGAGAGATCTACAGGCTATGATTAGACAGTTAGGAACCCCTACGTTTTTTTGTACATTCAGTGCAGCCGAAATGCGATGGCCTGAAATAATAAACGCAATCAAGGCCCAGCAAGGTGAACAGATTGACTTTTCAAAGCTTGACTGGATGACGAAATGTGAAATCCTCCGAAGCAACCCAGTCACTGTCATGCGCATGTTTGAGAAACGCGTGGATGCGCTAATGACCCATCTGCTTTTGTCGCCCGCCCAACCCATCGGTAAAGTAGAGGACTACTTTTACAGAGTTGAGTTTCAAGCCAGAGGAAGCCCACACATCCATCTACTTGTTTGGATAAAGGATGCACCCGAGTTTGAAAACGATAGCGATAAGGTCGTGTGCGACTTCATTGACCGCTGCATATCGTGCCGATTGCCTGATTCCGTGGCCGATCCTGAGCTTCACCAAATTGTCACAGAGGTTCAGCTTCACAGCAGGAACCACTCAAAGTCATGTAAAAAAGGGAATTTATTATGTAGATTCGGGTTCCCTAAACTACCGATGTCTAGCACCACGATCACTCGTCCGCGACCACAGCGTCCTGAAGAAGAGGATGACCCAGACGCTTCTTCATCAGGAAGCGGCGTGTTCACATCTAAAAACACGATCGCTCGTCCACAACCTCAGCGTCATGAAGAAGAGGATAGACAGAGAGACAGAAAGAAGGCGAGAAAGGAGGCTGCTCAAAAAGCAATGAGTGAAGCCAGGCTAAAACTCAAACCGGTGTGGGATTTGTTGAATGATCCCCAAGCCTCCTTTGACAGCTTGTCAGAGCTTCTGACAAAATGTAACATGACCAAGAAAGAGTACGACGTCAACGTTGAGGCATTGTCCACTGCCAACGTGGTTTTGCTGAAGCGTGATCCAAAGGAGTCTTGGGTGAATGGATACAATCCTGATTTGTTGAGGGCATGGAACGCTAACATGGACATTCAGTTCGTTCTTGACCCTTTTAGCTGCGTCATGTATATGTTATCGTATATATCTAAGCCGGAGCATGAAATGAATGAGGTACTGAAGAACATAATCAAGGGCGTGCGCCAAACTAACGTTAACGAGGAAGACGAAATGAAGCACATAATGCAGGCCTACTCCAAACACCGGCAAGTAAGCGCTCAGGAGTCGGTGGCACGAACATGCAGCTTACCATTGAAGAAATGTTCACGAAGCGTTGTGTTTATACCGACGGATGACGATGCGCTGAAGATGAGTCTTCCCCTTAGTGCCCTCCAAAACAAACATCCCGATTCAGAGGATGTCTGGATGTCAGGGATAATAGATAAATATAGAGCAAGGCCACAAACACCCGAGTTTGAAAAGATATGTCTGGCAGATTTTGCTTCGGAATACCGTATTGTGTATGGTCAGCAAACGAAAGGGAAAAATGTTCACAAGCTGCTCAACGGTATGGGATTTTTTCAGAAACGGACTGTTGGTAAGGCTGCAGTTATTAGATATGCACGGTATTCGGAAGAAAAACAACCTGAAAAGTTTTACTGTAGATTACTTAAGCTTTACATGCCACATCGCTTCAATGCACAGCTAAAACCTCCTAGATTTCCGACGTATGAGCAGTTTTACAAATCTGCATTTGTGGAACTTCCTGCACACCCTGGTCTCCTGATGCCTGTTCGTGCTGTAGTGCAAGCACACAAAGAGAAGTTCGAAAAACACAGTGAAGAAGTGGATAAGGCATTAGATCAGCTGCAACAGCAAGGACCACTGGAAAACGCTTGGACGGCATTTGCACCTGAAATTGAAGCGGATCGTTTGGAGTGCATTGCCGAACGAGAAGACGTCAATCCAGATGATGAGGATGTACAAGACGATGTCCCAGAGTATCAGATTCTGGAACATGGAGATGGAGTTGTTCCACAAGTAGAGGCACCGCAGCTCAGTATTGAATTTGTTCGAAAGCTGTTTAGAAATCTAAATGAGACACAGGCAGCCATATTCTACACTGTCTGCCATTGGTGTCAGAAACGTGTGTGGGGTCAAAATCCAGAACAGTTTTTTTACTTCATATCAGGTGGAGCTGGTTGTGGCAAATCACACGTCATCAAATGCATATACACGGAAGCGACCAAGATTCTGCGACAGCTGCCTCGACTGCGGGAGGAGGGGGATCTCTCTGTGCCTACAGTGCTCTTGAGTGCGTTTACTGGAACCGCAGCTTTCAATATTTCCGGTAAAACTCTGCACTCCATTTTAAAACTTCCAAGGAATCTGAAGCCACCATATCAAGGACTTGGAAACAGCCTGGATGAACTGCGAGCAAGATTACGCGACGTGGAGATTCTGATCATCGATGAAGTGTCCATGATTTCGAAGGATCTTTTTGCTTACGTCAACTGGAGGTTTCAGCAAATCAAAGGCAGCAAGAAACCTTTCGGGGGTATCTCTGTCCTCGCCGTTGGTGACTTTTACCAACTGCCACCTACCGGTAAAGCCAAACCACTCTGTGTCTACGAAGAAGATGTTTTGGACTTCTGGAAAGAACATTTCCAAATGATTACCCTCTCAGAGGTCATGCGTCAGAAAGATGACCTTGCTTTTGCCCAGGTTTTGAACAGACTACGGGTGAAGAAGAAGACCGAAGACCTTGGCGAAGAAGATAGAGGTTTGTTACTCCAGGCTGTGAAGGATCCCAAAGACTGCCCGTGTGATGCACTGCACATATTTGCCACCAACAAGGAAGTTCACGGACACAACACCAAGACAATTCACGATCTTCACACTGACATCGTAACCATTGATGCCGAAGACTACAGGAAAGACCCAAGAACAGGAGGAATGAAGAGACAAAAGAAGCCTGTCATCGGAAAAAAGGACGACTTGCTTGACTCCATAGAAATTGCAGTGGGAGTTCGTGTAGTGATCACTAGGAATCTGGACGTTGAGGATGGAGTCGTTAATGGATGTTTTGGGAAAATTGCACATATCGTCACTAAAACAGTGGATGGCATAGGCACGATTAAAATGCTAGGGCTTCAGCTTGACAATCCAAACGCGGGTAAGAATTACCGCAGAAAGGTGCAAGGTGAAGACGACGACTTGGTTTATATCGAGAGATCCGAAGAAAGTCTGAGGAAAGGAGCAGTTCGTCGTCAATTTCCTATTAAGTTAGCTTATGCCTGCACAGCTCACAAAGTGCAAGGAATGACGATGCAGAATGCAGTAGTTTCACTGAAGAAGATTTTCGAGCCGGGAATGGCCTACGTTGCGCTTAGCAGAACGACATCGCTTTATGGATTACACATTACTGACTTCAGTGAAAAGAAGATTTATGCCGATCCTGCAGTCACCGCCTCGTTACAAAACATGACAAGAGCGACATTGACCGGAATCATGCCACTTTTGCAGCACATTAGAGAAACTGACATGGATCACACATTTAAAATAATACATCATAACACAGAGGGACTGGCAGCCCACATTGAAGACATTAGATGCCATCATGAGCTGCTACTAGCAGACATTTTTTGCACAACGGAAACTCACCTGACCGGATCATCCATTACACCCCATCTCCAATTGGACGGATACAACATGTTTATGCGCAACAGACATGTCTCCTACTCGACGCATCAAGAGATCGCAAATAAAGGTGGAGGTGGAGTTGCGATATATTGTAAAGAGCATATTTCAGCTCAGGCTAGGCAGTTTATACAGAACGTAACCGATCTGGAGTTTGTCGTCATCAAGATAGATAGTCCAATCAAAGCAACCATCGCTGCTGTGTATAGGCCGCCACACTACGGTTTTGAAGATTTCCTGAAGAACTTGAAGAGTCTGCTGGATTATTTGGACATCGTGGATGAACAGGTCATCGTCTGTGGCGACTTCAACGAGGATCTTTTAAGTGCAGGGGAAAAAACTGTTCTGGAATTATTCCGATCGAAACGCTACACGCAACTGATCACCACAGCAACGACGAAAAAGAACACTCTGCTGGATCACATTTACGTCTCTCATCCGGATTTGTGTCTTCAATCGGGTGTGTTACATAGTTATCATAGTTATCACAATCCTGTGTACTGTATTTTGCGGAAATGATTAGTCGCGTTCTGTACAGTAGTTTTTACGGTGGATGGGTATTGTTGTCTGTTGTGGTAATTGTGTGTTGCGTTGTTGCCATACGGGACCGTCGGCCACTGAACCTGTGTTACCCAACGACAGTGGAGGCTCTGACAGCCTTAGCCGGACGGGTTGGCGCGTATGGCCGTGTTGTGTTGTGTTATACCATACGGGACCGTCGGCCACTGAACCTGTGTTACCCAACGACAGTGGAGGCTCCGACAGCCTTAGCCGGACGGGTTGGCGCGTATGGCCGTGTTGTGTTGTGTTATACCATACGGGACCGTCGGCCACTGAACCTGTGTTACCCAACGACAGTGGAGGCTCCGACAGCCTTAGCCGGACGGGTTGGCGCGTATGGCCATGTTGTGTTGTGTTATACCATACGGGACCGTCGGCCACTGAACCTGTGTTACCTAACGACAGTGGAGGCTCCGACAGCCTTAGCCGGACGGGTTGGCGCGTATGGCTGTGTTGCAGTTAGATTGTGGTGTCTATGGTCATATATAAAGGTGTTATGCCACTGAGCTACATAGAGTACAACAACAGGAAGGATAAAGGAGTAGTGTGACAGCTCCAGGGAGGACACAAGGAAGTAAAGGCAGCAGCTTATAGGAAGCAGTGAGGATCAGTGTGGCAACTCCAGGGAGGACACAGACAGTGAGAGCAACGGCGGCAGTAAGTCATAAAAGACAGTAAGGTAAAGTGAGAAGTAGTAAGACACTGTTGTGATGTATTTGATTTTGACCTTAACATAACATTTGTTCTAAATGAATTTGTGTTCAATCTGTTCAACGTGTACTGAATGTATTATTTGCAGTCCTCTGCTATTCTAATATTGATATGTTCTCTTCTGTAAAGTTGCAGGAAGATTTTGGAGAGAATAGCAGTCCTCTCCAACACTGGATATGAGTGTGCAATATACCATCTAAAGCTAAGTGTTAAAAGATCTCACTTCAGTCACTGTACTACTGCACACGATAACCACATTTAAAGGAATATTCTAATCTAATTTTGATTTTGATGTTTTTCAGGAACTGGCAAGTCAGAATGTCTGAGAAGATCAAGTGTGCTACAACACTGATGATGATGATGAGCTGGATACCAGCTTATGTGCTAATTTCTTTCAGTAAGTTGTAGTTCTGGGTTTACTTTTTTATTATTATTTTTTTTAGTTTATTAGTAAATGTGTATGTAGTAATCCCATTATTCATTTATTAATTTCATTGGCAGAGGACGGGACCAGATGTGTTTGGAGTTGAGGACAATGCTGACGACTGAAGAAGCACATTAAAGCACTGAGGTAAAGTTTGTCAATGCTACTGGTAAGGTCTAGTGTTTTAGTGCATTTTATCATACAGTGTGTTTGTTCAGAGGCATGTGCTTTTATGTGAAAGTTAGATTTTAAAGTCTATGATGGTTCTCAGAAGTGAGAGAACACAAATGTCTCTTGCAAGACATACATCTGACCTGAAACGTTATGCTCTATAAGTCTTGCAAAATGAAAACAATTCACTTTAATTCACTAACATGATCATATCTGTTTTACCTTCTGTACCTCAGGGTGTCCAGCCTGTTTGCCATGTCAGATCCAGCGGCTAGATGGCGGGAGATGCTTCATTACACCACTGATCACATCTAATCATTAGATCATCAATTAATTAATTTTAATATATTTATAAATTATCTTAATATGATATAATATCATTTTAAATAATTGGTTTCAATTTAATATTTCATATATTAGCCTAAATAAGAATGTTATTATAATGTGTACGCCATGCCAGAGGAGGATGGGTTCCCCCTGATGAGTCTGGTTCCTCTCAAGGTTTTTTTTATCTCCTTAAGAGTTTTTTCCTTGCCACCGTCGCCACTGGCTTGCTCACTGGGGGTGTTGTGTCAAATCCTGTCCCTCTCGGGTCCCTGGCGACCAGGGTTTCCAAAACAACAGTTTGCGAGTGGATGAATATTTTTATTATTAATTAAATCATAAAAATTTAAATAAACAAGGCTCCACAATTGATTTGAAATAAAAATGAAATCATGTTATGGCTTAGTTACTTATGATAAAGCAGTAAGCCCTGTGACGCCACGGTTTACAGTGCTTTCAGAACTGCTAAGGGCCGTTGTTAAAAGCCCCTCTGGTTTTCTGAAATCACAGGGTTTATGGGCTTATTCCTTTTATAAAAACTTAGGCAGTAATTCACAGAATCATGGACAGTAATTGAGTATTTTACAATGGCTTTGAATGCAACTTGCACAAGTTTCACTATATCTATGCTATAATTCAAACGCTTTCGCCAGTATTCTGCCAAAATAGAAACTGATGTGTTAGAAATGATGGAAGTGAAAAAGGTTTTTAGATTTGAAAGTGAAGGATATGAAACGAAAATTAGTATTGTGTAAAACAAGTTAACAAATAAGTTAGTAACTATAAATAAATATATATATATTCCCTAGTAAAATGTTTTTATTGTAAGAGTAATGTACGTGAAAGTGAATAATTTAAAACATAAAATTAGTACTGTGTAAAACAAGTTAACAAATCAAATATATCATTTTCTCCTTGTAAAATTTTATTATTGCTAAAGTAAGGTATTTATGTGTTTTTATAATCTTGGAGATAATGCAGATATTAGATCCTTTTAATATGAAGTTAAAATAGTATTTAAATATGAGCTAGTCCGACATTAGGGTGGGATTTGGCACAACAGGCGTTTTCTAAATCTTTTAATAAACATTTTGGTTGAATTGGCATATCAGGTGTTTTTGTCTTTATTGAATCTTCTTCAATGGCACATTAAAAATGTGTTCTTGTGAACTTCACAGAAGGTCCAGGGGGTATTCCAGAAAGCAAGGTTAATTTATGGTCGTTTGATTAACCCAAACCTTGCTTACTTGAGGTATGCTGGTTCCAAAAACGTTTTTTATTCTTCTTTTAATCAAGGCCATATTTTCACTGTTTACATATTTTTCATTTTCAATCAAATGTCAGGACTAACGATTACAAAAAAATAACCTTACGGTGTCCACAAATCAATTTCATTAGTACATTGAGTTTAATTTATTGACAAAAGAACTGATGTGTAATGCTTGGCATTCAATCTACTATAGTAGTATTAAGCTCGCGATTCTTTACGAGAGTTAATACACATATATTTGTCATAAACCAGCATTCTCAAATGGGCTCGGAGTAGCATGAAAGAGGTTCATTCGAAGTATAGTATGTTTTACAATTAAAATCGGTGATTGTATATCAAGAGTAGGAACATGTTTGTGTGCATTTTATTTTGTGATTTCACCGGAACAAGTAGAGCGTGCTCAAACGGCGTCTGTCATTGCTAAGCAACCAGGAGCTGCGCTCTCATGACGAAGCGGACATTTCAAGAAAGGAAGATTCGGCATGATTTCAGATAACAACAGATAAACTATTTAACAAACGAATGGTATGAATGCACTTCTAGTCAACTGGAGATTGATATCCACATGATTGCAAATGTGATATAGATTTTATACAACAGTTCAACTTGTGTTATTTATTACTTTAATTACGGATTTGCCTCATCACGAAAGTCTATGAAAATAATATATAGCAAAGGTGTGATTCTATTGGTTGTACAATCAAAGCTCGCTGCTGATTGGCTGCGAAACCAAGGACCCAGAGCAGTTGGCAAGAGATCGTCCCACACTGTTCTTTTGAGGTGAGTGAGACGGGTGTGTTCAAATATGCTGTATTATAAAGCCCTGTAATGAGAAATGTAGCTCTTTATTTTAAATATAGCAGGAACCATTATTCGTACTATAATTTGAGGTATAGTTTGTCGTTTTTGTTGACACTGAATACACCTTCATCTCTGTAAGATCATAATGTGTTTGATACTGTAAGTTTATTAGTGTTTACAGCTAATATAAGCCGACTTCTATCTTTGTGTGAAAACGTAATGTGATATTGTGTGTGTTTGATGGATATTACGTTTGCCATTTGCAGTTAGCATTACCTTCCGCGTGCTGAGGGGTGTATTAATTATGGCGCTCATTTTATAGCATCCACTATGGTAGCTTATGAGATGATGTACAAGTTTGTATTTTACATTCAGGCATATGGAAGCATAGATATTACGATGAAAAGTGACGATTACTGCATTAAATCGATTTAGATTTTAGGTTCATGTCGTTGGCCAATCACGCGCGTTTTCGCTGAGCTTAGGAACGCAATGTCCAATCGAAGGCGGTTGATTAGTCACCGGTGAAGAAACCCGGTGAGAACAGATTGCGCGTTCACTGACAGAATTCTCTGTCATAAACAACAAATTGCAGATATGATGTATGTAAGAAATTCATTTATGCGATGCAGACAGATTTATTGAATCTAACGGGTGTCTTTGTCTATTTTTTGGTTCTATTTGAGAGAGCCGCGAAAGCCCTTGATTTCACGCCATTCAGTCACGTGGTTCATTTAGCACCAATCAATCGATGTCAATCTGTTTGAATGGGTTTAAGTAGGATATAGACCTAGAATACAGCAAAATAATATTGCACAGCACCAGTCATATCACATTTATTACTACTTTGACGACATTTATAGTTGCATTTATTTTTATTATTAATATTACAATTGAATTAAAATTATTTTGACATTTATAGACGCAAGATTTTTAGAAAAGGTGATTTTAATGGAATAAGTAACAGCAGAGAGACTACATTTCACTTTATTGCAGGTTGTCAGTGAGATGTTTATAGTTGAAAAGAGTTTTCATTATTTGCAATGAAAGTTAAAATTATGTTGTGAGAGTGGAGTTCTTGAGTTTTATGACATTCTTGTTTCTCTGTTTCAGAATACTAAATGGCTCCTAGAGTTTGGATCGTTGGTAGCTCCATCATTCGTAGGCTTCATGCTCATATCCATGAGCAGCATCTGGACCAGAATCTTGGTCTACGCTGCCATTTTACCTGGGAAGGCAGAGGTGGCAGACTCTGGGAACAGCTGCTTCCAGAGCTCCGTTCTCTCAGGGCCAGGGGTCCTGCTCCCGACATTCTGGTCATCCACCTCGGTGGGAACAGTCTGTGTCGGGAGGGCCGCAACCGCCGTGATTTGCTTCGGCAAATGAAGACTGACCTGGTGGAAGTCTTCAGAATGTTTCCGAGAACAAGGGTCCTGTTCTCGGACATTCTGCCCCGTCTGAACTGGAGAGGTCAGACTGGCAGGACCGCCTACGGCATTGAGAGAGCCCGTCGGTGGCTCAACGGAGCGATATCTGTTTTCTTGGCAGAGAGGCAGATGCGCTGTGTTCGTCACCCCAACATTGGCTTGCCTCATCTGAGCAGAGACGGAGTCCACCTGAACCCAGAGGGAAACGAGCTATTGCTGAATAACATCCGAGAAGCTCTGCAAGTGGAACTCCGAAGATGAAGCCAAACGAAAATAAAAACAGCTCTTTTAAGAGCTACCCACTAAATAATAAAGAGCATTTTTCTTCACATCTCCTCACTTTACCTTTTTTTTTTTTAGAGGATATTGACACTGTGTTTCTTATAACTAATCTTCTTTGCCAGTTATCACCAACAATGATAGGAAATGTTGTTTTGACTTTAATAAATAAATAATATCAAACTTAGTTCAAATATATCAACATAAAATGTCCAGATGGAACACAAATAAAATAGATTTGGGTAAATATAGCCTACATTTAAACTTTCTGCCTCATGTCTCTAAAATAACCTCTTTTTTTAGATGAATAAACTTTACTGTCACTTTTTTTAAGCAATCTTAAATCATCATGAATAGCTACATGCTAATACTCATTAGCTAAGTGTTAAAGTGGACTGAGAAGATGCTAAGAACAACAACCAACCGCCTAGAAACACCCTAGCAACCGAGTGCCGAATTTTGCCACTGCAAGCACCATTCACATTTCCTTCAGGAAATGTACGTTCTAGTTATTATTATTCTTATTCCGCCGCAAACTTCGGCGCGTAACTTGTCCCGCACCGTTTGTCCTAGACCCGTGAATGAGGTGTCAAATCGACCGGCCCATTGAGGAGAGGTGTGCTATGACTTTTATAAGCGATCGTACCGACAACGTTCGTACAACGTACGAAAAAGCGGCGAAAAAAGTCCCATTGACTTCCATTGAAAAATCGATGAAACGGATTTAAGTCAGTCAAAACATCATCAAAACACGCGACAATGACATTTTTGATTTGGCCACACATTTAGTCTATTAGTTTAAGCCTGTTAACGGCCTAACCATGCCCTAGCAACCATTTAGAGCACCCTAGCAACCAAAGTCCCATTGACTTCCATTGAAAAATATATGAAATGGATTTAAATGGATGAAAGCATCATAGAGACACGCAAGTATGGCATTTTTGATATGGGCACACATGCAGTCTATTAGTTTAAGCCTGTCAGCTGCCAAGCCACTCCCTAGCAACCAAACAAAGTACCCTAGCAACTGATTAGCAAGACCTATATCTCTGCATCCGAACATCGTACAGACATGGTTGTTGGGTCTTTTGACTCATGCTAGCAAACTGGACTTTCAACATGCTACACATGCTAGCGGTGAATAGCTACATGCTAATACTGATTAGCTAAGACCTAAAGTGGGCTGATATCATGCTAAGAACCCTATATAACTCCATAGTAACCATCTGTGACAACTACCAACCACCAAGTAACACCCTAGCAACCACCCAGGTTACCATAGCAACCACCCTGGTTACCATAGCAACCGCCTAGCAACCACCCAGAACTCCTTAGCAACCGCCTAGCAACACTGTGGTGACCACCCAAAGTACCTTAGCAACTGCCTAGCAACACCCTAGCAACCACCCTGGTTACCATAGCAACCGCCCCGGTTACCATAGCAACCGCCTAGCAACCACCCAGAACACCCTAGCAACCACCTACCAACACTGTGGTGACCACCCCAAGTACCTTAGCAACTGCCTAGCAACACCCTAGCAACCACCCTGGTTACCATAGCAACCGCCTAGCAAAACATCCCGGTTACCATAGCAACCGCCTAGCAACCACCTAGCAACACTGTGGTAACCACCCCAAGTACCTTAGCAACTGCCTAGCAACACCCTAGCAACCACCCCGGTTACCATAGCAACCGCCTAGCAACCACCCAGAACTCCTTAGCAACCGCCTAGCAACATCTTAGCAACCACCCCAAGTACCTTAGCAACTGCCTAGCAACACCCTAGCAACCACCCCGGTTACCATAGCAACCGCATAGCAACCACCCCGGTAACCATAGCAACCGCCTAGCAACCACCAAGAACACCCTAGCAACCGCCTAGCACCACAGTGGTGACCACCCAAAGTACCTTAGCAACTGCCTAGCAACACCCTAGCAACCACCCCGGTTACCATAGCAACCGCCTAGCAACCATCCAGAAATCCTTAGCAACCGCCTAGCAACATCTTAGCAACCACCCCAAGTACCTTAGCAACTGCCTAGCAACACCCTAGCAACCACCCCGGTTACCATAGCAACCGCCTAGCAACCACCTAAAACACCCTAGCAACCGCCTAGCAACATCTTAGCTACCACCCTGGGTACCTTAGCAACTGCCTAGCAACACCCTAGCAACCACCCTGGTTACCATAGCAACCACCTAGCAACCACCCAGAACACCTTAGCAACCACCTAGCAACATCTTAGCAACCACCCCTATTACCTTAGCAACTGCCTAGCAACCGTCTAGCAACCACGCAGAACACCTTAGAAACTGCCTAGAAACACCCTAGCAACCGAGTGACGAATTTAGCCACTGCAAGCACCATTCACATTTCCTTCAGGAAATGTACGTTCTAGTTATTATTATTCTTCTGAGACTAAAATTTCCAACTCTAACTCCTCCTAGAGATTTAACTCTACAAACTCCAAACTCGGGTCAGACCTTCAAACTGTTCTGACTCGAGTTGCTATATCTTTTTGGACTGATCTGACTGCCGGTTTTCCTAAAAATCCTGATTAAAACTCGGAAAAATCCCATTGACTTTCATTGAAGGAATGTCAAATTGAGCCAACTACGGAAACCCATTAGACTCAAAACTCTAAACTGAAATTGTATGTACTTTTTCTAAGCCATTTAAACTCATTGAAACTCTAACTCGTCTATCTATCTATCTATCTATCTATCTATCTATCTATCTATCTATCTATCTATCTATCTATCTATCATTTGACCATATCTATCTATCTATCTATCTATCTATCTATCTATCTATCTATCTATCTATCATTTGACCATATCTATCTATCTATCTATCTATCT
This sequence comes from Opsariichthys bidens, assembly GCA_037194245.1. NCBI lineage: Eukaryota > Metazoa > Chordata > Actinopteri > Cypriniformes > Xenocyprididae > Opsariichthys > Opsariichthys bidens. Next base: position 14,913,592 of record CM074303.1, on the reverse strand, counting down.
ATCTATCTATCTATCTATCTATCTATCTATCTATCTATCTATCTATCATTTGACCACGTCTATCTATCTATCTATCTATCTATCTATCTATCTATCTATCTATCTATCTATCTATCTATCTATCCGACCACATCCATCCATCCATCCATCTATCCGACCACATCTATCCATCCATCCATCTATCCGACCACATCTATCCATCCATCCATCCATCCATCTATCCGACCACATCTATCCATCCATCCATCCATCCATCCATCCATCTATCTGTCCCACCACATCTATCCATCCATCTATCCCACCACATCTATCCATCCATCCATCTATCCGACCACATCTATCCATCCATCCATCCATCCTTCTATCCGACCACATCTATCCATCCATCCATCCATCTATCCGACCACATCTATCCATCCATCCATCCATCCATCCATCTATCCGACCACATCTATCCATCCATCCATCCATCCATCCATCTATCCGACCACATCTATCCATTCATCCATCCATCCGACCACATCTATCCATCCATCCATCCATCCATCTATCCGACCACATCTATCCATCCATCCATCCATCCATCTATCCGACCACATCTATCCATCCATCCATCCATCCATCCATCTATCCGACCACATCTATCCATCCATCCATCTATCCGAGCACATCTATCCATCCATCCATCCATCCATCTATCCGACCACATCTATCCATCCATCCATCCATCCATCTATCCGACCACATCTATCCATCCATCCATCCATCCATCTATCCGACCACATCTATCCATCCATCCATCCATCCAACCACATCTATCCATCCAGCCATCCATCTATCCGACCACATCTATCCATCCATCCATCCATCCATCCATCTATCCGACCACATCTATCCATCCATCCATCCATCCATCTATCCGACCACATCTATCCATCCATCCATCCATCCATCTGACCACATCTATCCATCCATCCATCCATCCATCCATCTATCCGACCACATCTATCCATCCATCCATCCATCCATCTATCCGACCACATCTATCCATCCATCCATCTATCCGACCACATCTATCCATCCATCCATCTATCTGACCACATCTATCCATCCATCCATCTATCATCTGACCACATCTATCCATCCATCCATCCATCCATCTATCATCTGACCACATCTATCCATCCATCCATCCATCTATCATCTGACCACATCTATTCATCCATCCATCCATCTATCCGACCACATCTATCCATCCATCCATCTATCCGACCACATCTATCCATCCATCCATCTATCTGACCACATCTATCCATCCATCCATCTATCCGACCACATCTATCCATCCATCCATCCATCTATCCGACCACATCTATCCATCCATCCATCCATCCATCCATCTATCCGACCACATCTATCTATCCATCCATCCATCCATCCATCTATCCGACCACATCTATCCATCCATACATCCATCCATCTATCCGACCACATCTATCCATCCATCCATCCATCCATCTATCCGACCACATCTATCCATCCATCCATCTATCCGACCACATCTATCCATCCATCCATCTATCCGACCACATCTATCCATCCATTCATCCATCCATCTATCCGACCACGTCTATCCATCCATCCATCCATCCATCTATCCGACCACATCTATCCATCCATCCATCCATCCATCTATCCGACCACATCTATCCATCCATCCATCCATCTATCATCTGACCACATCTATCCATCCATCCATCTATCATCTGACCACATCTATCCATCCATCCATCCATCCATCTATCATCTGACCACATCTATCCATCCATCCATCCATCCATCCATCTATCATCTGACCACATCTATCCATCCATCTATCTCATAGCAACCACTCACAAAACCATAGCAACTGCCTAGCAACCACTCAGATTACCCTAGCAACCGCATAGGAACACCCTAGCAACCGCATAGCAACACCCTAGTAACCACCCCGATTACCCTAGCAACCGCATAGCAACACCCTAGCAACCACCCCGATTACCCTAGCAACCGCATAGCAACACCCTAGCAACCACCCCGATTACCCTAGCAACCGCATAGCAACACCCTAGCAACAACCCCCGATTACCCTAGCAACCGCACAGCAACACCTTAGCAACCACCCCGATTACCCTAGCAACAGCATACCAACACCTTAGCAACCTCCCCGATTACCCTAGCAACCGCATAGCAACACCCTAACAACAACTCAGATTACCCTAGCAACCGCATAGCAACACCCTAGCAACCATTCATATTACCGTACCAACCGCATAGCTATCTGTCTATCTTTCTCTTTGTCTGTCTATCAATCTGTCTTACTATTTCTATCTATCTATCTATCTATCTATCTATCTATCTGTGCATTTCTATCTATCTATCTATCTATCTATCTATCTATCTATCTATCATTTGACTACATCTATCTATCTATCTATCTATCTATCTATCTATCTATCTATCTATCTATCTATCTATCTATCTATCTTTTGACCACAATAAACTATCTATCTATCTATCTATCTATCTATCTATCTATCTATCTATCTATCTATCTATCATTTTACCACAATAAACTATCTATCTATCTATTGACTACATCTATCTATCTATCTATCTATCTATCTATCTATCTATCTATCTATCTATCTATCTATCTATCTATCATTTGACTACATCTATCTATCTATCTATCTATCTATCTATCTATCTATCTATCTATCTATCTATCTATCTATCTATCTATCTATCTATCTATCTATCTATCTATCATTTTACCACAATAAACTATCTATCTATCTATCTATCTATCTATTGACTACATCTATCTATCTATCTATCTATCTATCTATCTATCTATCTATCTATCTATCTATCTATCTATCTATCTATCTACCATTTGACCACATCTATCTATCTATCTATCTATCTATCTATCTATCTATCTATCTATCTATCTATCTATCTATCTATCTATCTATCTATCTATCTATCAAAACTTCTAAAGTAAAACTTAAACTATTTCAAACTTCAAGTTTTTAAAACTACTTCAAACTTTCTGACTGGGCTTTTTCAAGCCAACTTAAAATTCGTTTCAACGAATTTTTTCTATCTAGTTATTATTATTCTTCTTAGACTAAAATTTCCAACTCTAACTCCTCCTAGAGATTTAACTCCACATACTCCAAACTCGGGTCAGACCTTCAGACTATTCTGACTTGGTGTGCTATATCTTTTCTAACTGATCGGAATTATACTTTTCCTAAAAATTAATATTAATCAACATAAAAATCCCATTGACTTTCATTGAAGGAATGTCAAAATGAGCCAACTATGGAAGCCCATTAGACTCAAAACTCTAAAGAGCAATTTTTTGTACTTTTTCTAAGCCATTTAAACTCATTCAAACTCAAACTCTTCTATCTATCTAATTTTTCTAATCTATCTCATCTGACTCTATCTATCTATCTATCTATCTATCATCTGACTATTTCTATCTATCTATCTATCTATCTATCTATCTATCTATCTATCTATCATCTGACTATTTCTATCTATCTATCTATCTATCTATCTATCTATCTATCTATCTATCTATCTATCTATCTATCTATCTATCTATCTATCTATCTATCTATCATCTGACTATTTCTATCTATCTATCTATCTATCTATCATTTGACCACATCTATCTATCTATCTATCTATCTATCTATCTATCTATGTATCTATCTATCTATCTATCTATCTATCTATCTATCTATCTATCTATCTATCTATCTATCATCTGACTATTTCTATCTATCTATCTATCTATCTATCTATCTATCTATCTATCTATCTATCTATCTATCTATCTATCATTTGACCACATCTATCTATCTATCTATCTATCTATCTATCTATCTATCTATCTATCTATCTATCTATCTATCTATCTATCTATCTATCTATCTATCTATCGACCACAACTATCTATCTATCTATCTATCTATCTATCTATCTATCTATCTATCTATCTATCTATCTATCTATCTATCTATCTATCTATCACAACTAACTATCTATCTATCTATCTATCTATCTATCTATCTATCTATCTATCTATCTATCTATCTATCTATCTATCTATCTATCTATCTATCTATCTATCTATCTATCGACCACAACTATCTATCTATCTATCTATCTATCTATCTATCTATCTATCTATCTATCTATCTATCTATCTATCTATCTATCTATCTATCTATCTATCTATCTATCGACCACATCTATCTATCTATCTATCTATCTATCTATCTATCTATCTATCTATCTATCTATCTATCTATCTATCTATCTATCGACCACAACTATCTATCTATCTATCTATCTATCTATCTATCTATCTATCTATCTATCTATCTATCTATCTATCTATCTATCTATCTATCACAACTAACTAACTATCTATCTATCTATCTATCTATCTATCTATCTATCTATCTATCTATCTATCTATCTATCTATCTATCTATCTATCTATCTATCTATCTATCTATCGACCACAACTATCTATCTATCTATCTATCTATCTATCTATCTATCTATCTATCTATCTATCTATCTATCTATCGACCACATCTATCTATCTATCTATCTATCTATCTATCTATCTATCTATCTATCTATCTATCTATCTATCTATCTATCTATCTATCTATCTATCTATCTATCTATCTATCTATCGACCACAACTATCTATCTATCTATCTATCTATCTATCGACCACAACTATCTATCTATCTATCTATCTATCTATCTATCTATCTATCTATCTATCTATCGACCACAACTATCTATCTATCTATCTATCTATCTATCTATCTATCTATCTATCTATCTATCTATCTATCTATCTATCTATCTATCTATCCATCTATCTATCTATCTATCTATCTATCTATCTATCTATCTATCTATCTATCTATCTATCTATCTATCGACCACAACTATCTATCTATCTATCTATCTATCTATCTATCTATCTACAGTTGTGTTCAAAATTAATCAACCCCCCAATGCTGTAAATGGTTTTAGAGAATTTAGAGTACATTTGTAATTGAATTCAGAATGAAATCCTACAAGGACTTCTTAAAGAAGCATATGCAACTAAAATGACATCAATTGGTTTTGTAATACAGTAGTAAATGTTTCTTTTGTGAATTCTTCATTGACACAATTATTCAACCCCTTAAAGACTACCACTCTGAAGAACAGAGGTCCATTGAAGTGTTTTCAATCAGGTATTGAAAGCACCTGTGGATGTCAGGGAGCAGCAATAAAGCCTAATAAGCACCAATTAGGCAGCTTTAAAATGACTGTGATACTCAGCTCCTTCTAGACATTTACTGGTGTGGTTACAAACATGGTGAAGTCAAGAGAATGGTCCAGGAAGACAAGAGAAGAGGTGATTACTCTTCACAGGAAGGGCAATGGCTATAAGAAGATTGCAAAGATGTTAAACATACCAAGAGACACCATAGGAAGCATCATTCGCAAATTCAAGGCAAAGGGCACTGTTGAAACGCTACCTGGTCGTGGCAGAAAGAAGATGCTGACTTCGACTGCTGTGCGCTACCTGAAGCGTAGAGTGGAGAAAAGTCCCCGTGTGACTGCTGAGGAACTGAGAAAAGATTTGTCAGATGTAGGTACTGAAGTTTCTGCTCAGACAATACGGCGCACCCTGCGTAATGAAGGCCTCCATGCCAGAACTCCCAGGCGCCCCCTTGCTGTCTCCAAAGAATAAGAAGAGTCGACTGCAGTATGCCAAAAGTCATGTGGACAAACCACAGAAGTTTTGGGATAGTGTTCTGTGGACTGATGAAACAAAATTAGAACTGTTTGGGCCCATGGATCAACGCTATGTTTGGAGGAGGAAGAACAAGGCCTATGAAGAAAAGAACACCTTGCCTACTGTGAAGCATGGCGGGGGGTCAATCATGCTTTGGGGCTGTTTTGCTTCTGCAGGTACTGGGAAGCTTCAGCGTGTGCAAGGTACCATGAATTCTCTTCAGTACCAGGAGATATTGGAGGACAATGTGATGCAGTCCGTCACAAACCTGAGGCTTGGGAGACGTTGGACCTTTCAACAGGACAATGATCCCAAGCATACCTCCAAGTCGACTAGAGCATGGTTGCAGATTAAAGGCTGGAACATTTTGAAATGGCCATCGCAGTCACCAGACTTAAATCCGATTGAGAACCTCTGGTTAACCTCTTAAAGAAAGCAGTTGCAGTGCGCAAGCCTAAGAATGTGACTGAACTGGAGGCTTTTGCCCATGATGAATGGGCGAAGATACCCGTAGCTCGCTGCAAGACACTTGTGTCAAGCTATGCTTCACGTTTAAAAGCTGTTATAACTGTAAAAGGATGTTGTACTAAGTATTAAGATTGAATGTCACTTGGGGGTTGAATAAAACTGATAATGATGTGAGCAGAGAAAAGACATTTGTGGTTATTTCATTATAAATGTTATGTTATATTTGTCTGACCTACACGTGCCTCTTTGATTTAATTGTAAGCAGGATGACTGAATGATCAAAATCAATGTCAAACCGGCCAAAACAATCAATTTCAGTGGGGGTTGAATAATTTTGAACACAACTGTATCTATCTATCTATCTATCTATCACAACTAACTAACTATCTATCTATCTATCTATCTATCTATCTATCTATCTATCTATCTATCTATCTATCTATCTTTCTATCTATCTATCTATCTATCTATCTATCTATCTATCTATCTATCTATCTATCTATCTATCTATCTATCTATCTACCACAACTAACTAACTATCTATCTATCTATCTATCTATCTATCTATCTATCTATCTATCTATCTATCTATCTATCTATCAAAACTTCTAAAGTAAAACTTAAACTACTTCAAACTTTCTGACTGGGCTTTTTCAAGCCAACTTAAAATTCGTTTCAACGAATTTTTTCTATCTAGTTCATTCTGCTGTGCATGGAGTTAACATGTCTGCTATTTTGAAGAGATAATGCAAAAATACATTGATGCACTTTATTTCGTTGTGCAATGAAGAGAAACCACATGTGCTGTTGCCTGGCACTGAACGGAGTAATTTTGACACTTAGTCGTTTTTCTGAGCGTGCACCATTTTTCAGAAAAACGACTAAGTGTATCAGCATTATTCATTCTGCTGTGCATTGAGTTAACATGTATGCTATTTTGAAGAGATAATGCAAAATTGCAATGATGCACTTTATTTCGTTGTGGATTGAAGAGAAAACACATGTGCTGTTGCATTGCCCAGAACGGAGTCATTTTGACACTTAGTCGTTTTTCTGAGCGTGCACCATTTTTCAGAAAAACGACTAAGTGAATCAGCATTATTCATTCTGCTGTGCATGGAGTTAACATATATGCTATTTTGAAGAGATAATGCAAAATTGCATTGATGCACTTTATTTCGCTGTGCAATGAAGAGAAAACACATGTGCTGTTGCATTGCACAGTACGGAGTAATTTTGACACTTAGTCGTTTTTCTGAGCGTGCACCATTTTTTCAGAAAAACGACTAAGTGTATCAGCATTATTCATTCTTCTGTGCATGGAGTTAACATATATGCTATTTTTAAGAGATCATGCAAAATTGCATTGATGCACTTTATTTCGTTGTGCAATGAAGAGAAAACACATGTGCTGTTGCATTGCACAGAACGGAGTAATTTTGACACTTAGTCGTTTTTCTGAGCGTTTACCATTTTTCAGAAAAACGACTAAGTGTATCAGCATTAATTCATTCTGCTGTGCATGGAGTTAACATATATGCTATTTTGAATAGATAATGCAAAATTGCATTGATGCACTTTATTTCGTTGTGCAATGAAGAGAAAAACACATGTGCTGTTGCATTGCACAGAACGGAGTAATTTTGACACTTAGTCGTTTTTCTGAGCGTGCACCATTTTTCAGAAAAACGACTAAGTGTATCAGCATTAATTCATTCTGCTGTGCATGGAGTTAACATGTATGCTATTTTGAAGAGATAATGCAAAATTGCATTGATGCACTTTATTTCGTTGTGCAATGAAGAGAAACCACATGTGCTGTTGCTTGGCACTGAACGGAGTAATTTTGACACTTAGTCGTTTGTCTGAGCATGCACCATTTTTCAGAAAAACGACTAAGTGAATCAGCATTATTCATTCTGCAGTACATGGAGTTAAAATATATGCTATTTTGAAGAGATAATGCAAAATTGCATTGATGCACTTTATTTCGTTGTGGATTGAAGAGAAAACACATGTGCTGTTGCATTGCACAGAACGGAGTCATTTTGACACTTAGTCGTTTTTCTGAGCGTGCACCATTTTTCAGAAAAACGACTAAGTGAATCAGCATTATTCATTCTGCTGTGCATGGAGTTAACATATATGCTATTTTGAAGAGATAATGCAAAATTGCATTGATGCACTTTATTTCGCTGTGCAATGAAGAGAAAAAACATGTGCTGTTGCATTGCACAGAACGGAGTAATTTTGACACAGTCGTTTTTTCTCAGCGTGCACCATTTTTCAGAAAAATGACTAAGTGTTTCAGCATTAATTTATTCTGCTGTGCATAGAGTTAACATATATGCTATTTTGAAGAGATAATGCAAAATTGCATTGATGCACTTTATTTCGTTGTGCAATGAAGAGAAAACACATGTGCTGTTGCATTGCACAGAACGGAGTCATTTTGACACTTAGTCGTTTTTCTGAGCGTGCACCATTTTTCAGAAAAACGACTAAGTGTATCAGCATTATTCATTCTGCTGTGCATGGAGTTAACATGTATGCTATTTTGAAGAGATAATGCAAAATTGCATTGATGCACTTTATTTCGTTGTGCAATGAAGAGAAAACATGTGCTGTTGCATTGCACAGAACGGAGTCATTTTGACACTTAGTCGTTTTTCTGAGCGTGCACCATTTTTCAGAAAAACGACTAAGTGTATCAGCATTATTCATTCTGCTGTGCATTGAGTTAACATGTATGCTATTTTGAAGAGATAATGCAAAATTGCATTGATGCACTTTATTTCGTTGTGCAATGAAGAGAAAACACGTGCTGTTGCATTGCACAGAACGGAGTCATTTTGACACTTAGTCGTTTTTCTGAGCGTGCACCATTTTTCAGAAAAACGACTAAGTGTATCAGCATTATTCATTCTGCTGTGCATGGAGTTAACATGTATGCTATTTTGAAGAGATAATGCAAAATTGCATTGATGCACTTTATTTCGTTGTGCAATGAAGAGAAAACACATGTGCTGTTGCATTGCACAGAACGGAGTCATTTTGACACTTAGTCGTTTTTCTGAGCGTGCACCATTTTTCAGAAAAACGACTAAGTGTATCAGCATTATTCATTCTGCTGTGCATTGAGTTAATATGTATGCTATTTTGAAGAGATAATGCAAAATTGCATTGATGCACTTTATTTCGTTGTGGATTGAAGAGAAAACACATGTGCTGTTGCATTGCACAGAACGGAGTCATTTTGACACTTAGTCGTTTTTCTGAGCGTGCACCATTTTTCAGAAAAACGACAAAATTTATCAGCATTATTCATTCTTCTGTGCATGGAGTTAACATATATGCTATTTTGAAGAGATAATGCAAAATTGCATTGATGCACTTTATTTCGTTGTGCAATGAAGAGAAAACACATGTGCTGTTGCATTGCACAGAACGGAGTAATTTTGACACTTAGTCGTTTTTCTGAGCGTGCACCATTTTTCAGAAAAACGACTAAGTGTATCAGCATTAATTCATTCTGCTGTGCATGGAGTTAACATATATGCTATTTTTAAGAGATAATGCAAAATTGCATTGATGCACTTTATTTCGTTGTGCAATGAAGAGAAAACACATGAGCTGTTGCATTGCACAGAGCAAAATATAAGATATGAACTTGTTGATTTGCATAGCATATAACAAATAACTCATTCCATTTAAAACTTACAACTTTCCTCAGTGACTTAATTTGATGTTACGTCTGCCATACAGCAGTCAATTGACTGCATGGTTCATTTGGAGCGCATTCACATGAGGGGAACATCCGTACAACTTCAAGCCGCCTACCTCGCACTCTCTCCGGCTTGAGCAGAGAAACACACCGCATGGTTGAAACGGTGTAATTTTGACACTTAGTCGTTTTACTGAGCGTGCACCATTTTTCAGAAAAACGACTAAGTGTATCAGCATTATTCATTCTGCTGTGCATGGAGTTAACATGTATGCTATTTTGAAGAGATAATGCAAAATTGCATTGATGCACTTTATTTCGTTGTGCAATGAAGAGAAAACACATGTGCTGTTGCATTGCACAGAATGGAGTCATTTTGACACTTAGTCGTTTTTCTGAGCGTGCACCATTTTTCAGAAAAACGACTAAGTGAATCAGCATTATTCATTCTGCTGTGCATGGAGTTAACATGTGTGCTATTTTGAAGAGATAATGCAAAAATACATTGATGCACTTTATTTCGTTGTGCAATGAAGAGAAACCACATGTGCTGTTGCCTGGCACTGAACGGAGTAATTTTGACACTTAGTCGTTTTTCTGAGCGTGCACCATTTTTCAGAAAAACGACTAAGTGTATCAGCATTATTCATTCTGCTGTGCATTGAGTTAACATGTATGCTATTTTGAAGAGATAATGCAAAATTGCAATGATGCACTTTATTTCGTTGTGGATTGAAGAGAAAACACATGTGCTGTTGCATTGCCCAGAACGGAGTCATTTTGACACTTAGTCGTTTTTCTGAGCGTGCACCATTTTTCAGAAAAACGACTAAGTGAATCAGCATTATTCATTCTGCTGTGCATGGAGTTAACATATATGCTATTTTGAAGAGATAATGCAAAATTGCATTGATGCACTTTATTTCGCTGTGCAATGAAGAGAAAACACATGTGCTGTTGCATTGCACAGTACGGAGTAATTTTGACACTTAGTCGTTTTTCTGAGCGTGCACCATTTTTCAGAAAAACGACTAAGTGTATCAGCATTATTCATTCTTCTGTGCATGGAGTTAACATATATGCTATTTTTAAGAGATCATGCAAAATTGCATTGATGCACTTTATTTCGTTGTGCAATGAAGAGAAAACACATGTGCTGTTGCATTGCACAGAACGGAGTAATTTTGACACTTAGTCGTTTTTCTGAGCGTTTACCATTTTTCAGAAAAACGACTAAGTGTATCAGCATTAATTCATTCTGCTGTGCATGGAGTTAACATGTATGCTATTTTGAAGAGATAATGCAAAATTGCATTGATGCACTTTATTTCGTTGTGCAATGAAGAGAAACCACATGTGCTGTTGCTTGGCACTGAACGGAGTAATTTTGACACTTAGTCGTTTGTCTGAGCATGCACCATTTTTCAGAAAAACGACTAAGTGAATCAGCATTATTCATTCTGCAGTGCATGGAGTTAACATATATGCTATTTTGAAGAGATAATGCAAAATTGCATTGATGCACTTTATTTCGTTGTGGATTGAAGAGAAAACACATGTGCTGTTGCATTGCACAGAACGGAGTAATTTTGACACTTAGTCGTATTTCTGAGCGTGCACCATTTTTCAGAAAAACGACTAAGTGAATCAGCATTATTCATTCTGCTGTGCATGGAGTTAACATATATGCTATTTTGAAGAGATAATGCAAAATTGCATTGATGCACTTTATTTCGTTGTGCAATGAAGAGAAAACACTTGTGCTGTTGCATTGCACAGAACGGAGTCATTTTGACACTTAGTCGTTTTTCTGAGCGTGCACCATTTTTCAGAAAAAACGACTAAGTGTATCAGCATTATTCATTCTGCTGTGCATGGAGTTAACATGTATGCTATTTTGAAGAGATAATGCAAAATTGCATTGATGCACTTTATTTCGTTGTGCAATGAAGAGAAAACACATGTGCTGTTGCATTGCACAGAACGGAGTCATTTTGACACTTAGTCGTTTTTCTGAGCGTGCACCATTTTTCAGAAAAACGACTAAGTGTATCAGCATTATTCATTCTGCTGTGCATTGAGTTAACATGTATGCTATTTTGAAGAGATAATGCAAAATTGCATTGATGCACTTTATTTCGTTGTGGATTGAAGAGAAAACACATGTGCTGTTGCATTGCACAGAACGGAGTCATTTTGACACTTAGTCGTTTTTCTGAGCGTGCACCATTTTTCAGAAAAACGACAAAATTTATCAGCATTATTCATTCTTCTGTGCATGGAGTTAACATATATGCTATTTTGAAGAGATAATGCAAAATTGCATTGATGCACTTTATTTCGTTGTGCAATGAAGAGAAAACACATGTGCTGTTGCATTGCACAGAACGGAGTAGTAATTTTGACACTTAGTCGTTTTTCTGAGCGTGCACCATTTTTCAGAAAAACGACTAAGTGTATCAGCATTAATTCATTCTGCTGTGCATGGAGTTAACATATATGCTATTTTTAAGAGATAATGCAAAATTGCATTGATGCACTTTATTTCGTTGTGCAATGAAGAGAAAACACATGAGCTGTTGCATTGCACAGAGCAAAATATACAACCCAGTCTCACGGCAGTTCGTGACATAGTCACGAATTTTAATCTATTGATTCGTGTTCGTGAACACGAATTTCCCCATTTTTTCGTGTCACTCAGCACGACTTTCGCTCTAATGTATTTCAATGGGAAGCATCTTTCGTGTCTGCACCACGTTTTTCTTTCTGCCACTCATTCTAATGTATTTCAATGGGAAGCATCTTTCGTGTCTGCACCACGTTTTTCTTTCTGCCACTCATTCTAATGTATTTCAATAGGCATTTTTAAACTTTAAGCGCTACGTTACTCAACATTTAATCCGATTTTGTCCTTGATTTTATTGCGTTATATTCTGTAGGCTACTAACCATTGTGCTACGGCCATCGCTTCTAAATGTTGCGGTTTCTTTTCTGAGAAATGCCGTTTTTCCATCTGTTTGGTGCGTCAACTCTAACATTAGACTAAATACTACAGTACCCATGAGCCTTATCGACCGTTACCATGGTGAACACGTCAGCTAAAACTACCTGAGCACCCGCTGCCGATTCTCTGATATCCTCATCTTTAGGGGTTATTAGTTTGGGATATTAATTACATTAAAATAATTCAATTAAATCAACTTAAATTAATTAGTGGACGCCAGGATTGCCCGTGAGCCTCAGCATCAGTTGCTATGGAGACGGAGCTAGTCCGCTTTGCGATTGGGTGATTAGTTCAGGCCGCGGATTCTCTCATTGCGCTCAAACCACTGTCCAGGTAAGTCACGAGAGTTAAAGGTAATCGTCACGCTTTGCTTAAATGTTATAATGGATGTCTTTCTTTGCCTTTAGACTCACATGGTTTACATGTTAGGGGAACGAATTAAAGGCCGACCAATGCTTTCCACATTATAAGCAAAACCAAAAGACCGCGAAATTAGGCTTGCTAAATGGCTAACTAACTTCAACATAAGCTCACTCTAGTTATCTAACGTTAGACGATGTCTTTTTTTTCTTGGTCGTCGTGGTTCACCCACTACGTCACTGTAATGTCTCAGTAATAGTGATATAATAATAACTTGGCCTAAAGTTACTTTCACATAACGTTGCCTTTAAATCTGCGATGAGGAACCCCAGACGCATGTTACACGCATTTTGTGCAGCCGTACAGGAAATGGGGGGGGGGGGGACGTACATTTTTATTAATTTATCTTAAATATTTATAAGAAAATGAGAATCTCTCACTATTGAGGTACACATTTTAAACCTTATATCAATATATGTAGCCTACAACTGCATAATTACCATTTTCTGTTCTCCCTGCAGATCCTGTCACACTTCACCTTTATAAACCTATAGATACACCTGAATTTCAAAACCCAAAGGCACTTTTAAGAGCCAACATCTGTCTATCCATTTTCTATCTCTGTCTATCTCTTGCAACTTCTCTGACCATCTATTGCACCATCTATATTTCTATCCTCTTCAATCTATCTCTCAGTCTCAATTTCTCAGTCTTTCCTCTCTATCTGTTTTATCCGTCTTTGTCTGTTTGTTATAATGCCAGGGGGGTCTACAAAAAAGATTTGTCCATTTTGTCAGGGCATTTTATTTTGCGCACAGAAGATCTGTTCCCACTGTAAAAAGGAGCAACCTCTGAAGCAGCGGCTCAAGAAGAAGCTTCAGAGGTTTGATGACAAGCGAGAGGAATGGGTGGTTGGTCATAAGAAGAACCACAACATTGCATCCATCAAGGATGAAGCCATTATCATGGTATGTGCAATTTCTTACACTGTCCAGATCATTGAGGACAGTGGTTCTCTACTGGTCTGGCCATGGCTTTACACATAAATTGTGCGAATATGACTACTGGTGAATAAATAGACCTATAATGTAAGACTATGTTTTGTTAATACAATAAAGTTGGTAAGTGGGCATGAACCACCAGAGTCATTTAAAAAATATGCAAAATAACATTAAAAATGTTTTATTTTAGGGTTACCGAAACTACAGTTACCATGGAAATGGTAACGCATTACTAACATGTGCAGTTAATGAAAGATGGAAACTGTTGCTGATAAATAGAATGAACCTGCATGTAAATGTCCATTTGGTCATATAATGACAAAATAATAAATTATACATTTTCACTGTCCAATTGCACAGTGGTTAGACAATCATATCAATGTAGGTGCTAAATCCGAGCTACTAATGTTGCAAGAAGTTCTGTTGTACCCTCATGATGTCAGATTCATCTTTTTGCTGTTTTTCTAAATGGAACAGTTGGTTTTTGCTTCTACAGTATGATCCTTTCCTGTTTGCACATACTTGGTATACAAAAGCTAAACTGTCCATCAAGTTAAATATCTTGAATGGCATTAACCTGGATGCTGTCATCAATGTTATACTTTCTCAATAATTAATGCTTAGTTATATTTGTTGTTGTTTTTCTATTACTTTAAACAGCAAGTACACAATGTCATTTCATTGCAGCTTGAGAAACTCCATGCCATTGGATACAAGCCAATTCTGCTACTGGGAAAGGAGACCAAAAAGAAGGACAATAAGTGTGAAATTTTAACCCCTCGCTGCACACTCTCCGCCTATGCCCAGGACTACCTTCAGAAGATGGGTTCATTTTATGAATACATTTGCGAAGGTGAGATGCATGCGTACTGTATTTTCACAACTAAATTATAAAATCACCCCATAAACTTAAATTCAGTCATCAACTCCTAACCTCCTTGACAGTAGAAACTTGTGAGAGGTTTCCATTTTTATATAACCAACACAGTTTGTTAGCACAACACTGGGTCTTTTGAAAATAATTGAAGTATGTCAATATTTATCTAGCCTTTGACCGCAAAACAGCACTACCTCAAACCATTTTGTTAGATTTGGAAAACTACAACTTGTAAGACAACTGACTTCAAAGCCTTTTCTACCTGTCCACTGCCACTGTTTTTATCTGCATAGTATTGTGAGGTTTGAAAGCAAGTGCACAAGATTTGGGGATGAGGAGGGAATCACTACTATGATTATGTGATTGATTTATGTGATTGATCGTGTAGATTAATAAGACATCGATAATTCTGCATGGGGGACTTCTGAGGACATGTAATGTAACTGTTATTGATCTGGATAGAAATGGACACCTTTTACTTCTGGTTGTAAAAATGTTCATGCTTTATTATGCCAAGACACTGTGTAGTATGAAAATAGCAAGCTCTTCAGTTTGTCCTGTCATGGAGGTGAGCTGTTGATGACTGCAATTAAGTTTTAGGTGAACCAGCCTTTAAACAATTTCCTTTAATCAATCCCCAAAAAGAGAGCAAGCTTTTGAGAGTGATGGGAAGAGCACAACACATGTCGAATTCCAGCTTACCATTTGGCACTCATTTACCAACCTTGTGTATTTCTATGTTTGTAAGTGTTTAAGTCAATGTTTAATTTTACATTCAATGTAATTAGTGTGCATTTACGTTAGAACATTATTGGCTTTAAGCATATACTGCCAACTATGGAATTATGTTTTGTATGTTTTTTTTTTTTTTGTAGGAGCCATATTTCCTCTGTTTTCAGCCCACATACAACAATGTTTTTAATTTTTAGGCACACTGACCAAAGCAATTTTTGTAGGGACATATACTAATTAGATCCATGAAAATTTCTAAGGCCTGTTTTGGTCACTGAGGCAATGAATCGAATGGTAATGAATCTCAATGTAGTGCAGAATGTAGAGCTTATGATGCAGATGGACCATTAACAGAAATAGCACAAAGAAAAAGAAAACCATCAAATGTTGGCTGGATACACCACACACATACACTACTACTAACTTGGAGGCATAAAGCCCAAAGCTTTTTAGCGCACAACACAGTCCAGTCTGAGCTAAATAATCATTACACTTGGTGTCATTTTTTTAATAGATATTATGAGCACACTTTTTCCTGGCTAAAATATATATATTGTATTTGTTATAGTCATCTACAAATCTATATTTGATTGATTTTTTTTTTCTCTATCTAATACATCCAGTAGACAATCAATAGTTTCCCTGGAATCTGAAGTGCCTACAAATCTGGTTGGGAAAAATTGGACTGTGTGACTCAAACAGATTAACACTTAAAATGGGTACAGTTCAAGCTCATGGTTAACCTCTGTTTTAAGTAAGCAAAACACAACACTTGTTTAACTTGCACAGGTTGGACTCAGAATTCCAATGATCAGCTGATTACGCTGCACCTCACACCCTGTGACCCATTGGTGAACACATGCAACCAGGAGGAGGTGAGGACCACGCAGCTGGAGCAGCCGAGTGCTACGGAGGGGCAGCTGGAGCAGCCGAGTGCTACGGAGGGGCAGCTGGAGCAGCCGAGTACTACGGAGGGGCAGCTGGAGCAGCCGAGATTGTTTATTTTTTTTTTTTTTTATTTTTTTTTATACTACGGAGGGGCAGCTGGAGCAGCCGAGTGCTACGGAGGGGCAGCTGGAGCAGCCGAGTGCTACGGAGGGGCAGCTGAAGCAGCCGAGTGCTACGGAGGGGCAGCTGAAGCAGCCGAGTGCTACGGAGGGGCAGCTGGAGCAGCCGAGTGCTACGGAGGGGCAGCTGAAGCAGCCGAGTACTACGGAGGGGCAGCTGAAGCAGCCGAGTACTACGGAGGGGCAGCTGAAGCAGGCCGAGTACTACGGAGGGGCAGCTGAAGCAGCCGAGTGCTACGGAGGGGCAGCTGGAGCAGCCGAGTGCTACGGAGGGGCAGCTGGAGCAGCCGAGTGCTACGGAGGGGCAGCTGGAGCAGCCGAGTGCTACAGAGGAGCAAAGTAATTATGACAGATTTAAATAGTTAACAGTTTATATTTGTAAAGTCTTGAAGTGTAACCTTAATGTTACTTGACATCCAATGTCCATTTTAGGATGATTGGGTGAATTTATTTAATCTGAGAATCACATATATGATTGTTGGCGCATTGTTGTTACGCTGTTAAAGATAGGGTAGGCAACATTAGAGAAAACCAGCCAGAGAAGCTAGATTATTAAAAAGAATACCACCCCTCCCATCAGGCCTTGCAGATTAAGCATGCATTTGATTTTGGTAATGCATCATTTTCTATGCGTATTATACTTTTTTTTTTTTTTTGATGAAAATTCAGTGAATCCTGAGGTCCTTCCTGTCAGTGGGGTGAAATGATGTCAGTGTCTATGAACACTTAACTTGAAGGCAACAAATCTTAAAATCTATTGGATTGTCATGAAATTTGAGGAGCACATTTCATGCTAACCACATGCTGCGCTTGTGATATTGTGATCTTCCAGTATTTTAAATAAGTTAAAGCTTTATTTGGTATGTAAGTAATTTTCTTTCTCCAAACCCACAGTTGTCTTCACAGGGTCAGCCAGGAGCACAGTCGCAAGACGCAAAAAGAAAAAGTCAGGTATGTGAATAATGTTTGTAGGTGGTTCTGATATCTCTGTTAACAGAGCTCATTAGTCAAGCAGGTTCTCTTCAGGAATTGAATAAATTAAATGGAATTTAAAGAGGACCTATTATGCTCATTTCCAGTTCTATCTTTTTATTCTGATACTTCACTAGAATAGCTTTGCATGATTCACAGTTACAAAAAATTCCTTATCTTAAACTGGCCCTTTATGCAGACTCTGTTCATCGTCTGTCTGAAACAAGCAGTTTTTAGATGGAGCAATCTAGAAGTCTACTATGGTTACTGTTCTAATAAGCACGCACACGATGTAAAATGTGGAACCAAAATATAAACGGCGTTTGTGTGTACACGCATTTACTGTGTTTTTTTTACTGTATTCTTTTCTCATATTTTGGGGGTCTCTAAGATGCACCAGGGACACTTTTATGTTAAAAAGACATTACAAAGTGCATTTTATCTTCTTTTTTTTTCTCTGAGTGGATATATGACTGAAACTGTAATGTTCTCTCCCACAAGGGGGATCAAGGCATATGCCTGAAACGAAAAAGCCACAAAAGAGTAAGTGCATGTTTACACAATGATTGATTCTTCTATCAGTGCGTTGACATTGCTATTTTTACCCCTGGTTATTTGCTATAGTTCTATGGTTTTGTTTTTAACTACTTACAAACAGATAATTAGTCCTAACAGACAACAGGCTTAATGTGTCTAATTTGACCAAAATGCATTGCCAGGCAATACAGGAAGTAGAATATTCTACATTGAGAGCTGTGGCTCAGCATTAGTACGGTTATTCAAGCAAGAATACCACATTGGAAACTGAGAGTAATTTTGTGCCATGGTACAAGTTGAACCTGGTTCAACTGTTGATTAGTGATAAACATGACTTATCATCGTTGCAAGTCTGGTCGCTACTTAAATTTTCATAGTTGTTTATTTTGTTCCTAATCTAAGGCATGTTTGAAACATGTTTTTGATGTTCACAGATTGCTCCTATCACACTCACCTAGAGGCTTTCCCCATCAGGAGTGTTGTAAAGAAAGAGTGAGAAAGGTTTGACAGCCATAGACAGACAAGAAATGCATAGTGTAGACAGTATGGAGAGTGTAATGTAGGATTTAGAAAACTCCAGTGTGTGTTGGCTATACATACTATACATACGATAATTGTTAGATACTTTTAATGTTCAGTCTTTTTGGATTACAGATTAGGAAGGAGCTTGTACTGAACAATTCATGATCAATGTGCTTTTTTTTTGTTTCCTTGACAGGGCAAATCAGAAATGTTGGTTGACTGGGAGCCCTGTCCAGTATGGTATGTATGCTTCTGTTTTTCAGCTTTACCAATTGACCCTTCGCAAAACCCGCCCCCTGTTGCAATGCCGACAAGCCATGCGCTCTCACACCACACATCATGTTCTCACGCAGTGAAAAATACATCGTGGAGCAAAGAGGACACTGAACAAACATATGAAACAGTTTCATATTTAAAATGTTGTAATTTTTTTAAGCAGTTTATACCGTAAATACAGTATACTGGCTCCTTAATGTATCATGACAGATCCTTCAAGCGGCTCGTGAACCGTGAACTGTTTGCGAAGGGTCAAATATTGCATGCATTATTAATTTACTTTAGCTTTGTTAATTTTTTTTTAATTATTATTATTAGGCTACAATAATTTATTAATCTGATCTCTTTCACAAATGGTGGTGGCCCTTCATAGATGGAATATGAAACTGTTATATTTATAAAAAAAAAAAAAACATGTTCTGTAATGATGTGTGATTTACACATGTTAAAAGGTTTGTTTATTAGAAACAAGTACAAGTACCAAAATAAATTCCCTTATGTTTTTAGTGGCGAGGAGTGGGCCCATTCCTGGCAGCCAAAGGATTCTCTCCAAATTAATGAAAAATAAAATGTATAATTTGAACTCCATTTTGGTTTCTGCCTATTTATTACATTGTTTCTGTGCTGTATTTGAAGTTGTGTCTCATCTTTCTATAGTGGTGAAAAGGTGAAAATCTCCAACAAATGTGACTCATGGGGTTTAATCTCAAACAGTCTTAAATAGAATTGTACTTAATCCAACTCTATTTCCTTTTCAGATGTTATTCAGAAACCTGTTTTATATGTCATGATTATAAATTGCACTGTTATTTAATTACAGTTGATATAACTTGTAAAGCACAGACAACAGAACATGAAATCAAGTTACCTTCACCTCACAGTCCACTGTTAAGAAATACAGCCTTATGGCTTGTTTGAGAATTATGAAGCTTGAAAAGCTATACAAAAAGTATAACTGACCATTTTCGTTCTATTAAATCATCTCTTTTACATTCTCTCTCTCTCTCCCTCCCTCCCACACTCTCACTCTCTTCCACTCCAAACTGACTCTGGGCATTTTTACTTCTTAAAACAATCATATTTTCGTCTTGAGCCAAATGTGTCGTATTTTTGAAAGTCTAAAGCTGTTCCTCGGCTGCTGTCAGTTGTCATTTCAGGCAAACCACCCTATTCACCTCCAGTCCTCATCGCATTCTGCTCCCAGGAGCTGGAGCTCCACATTCATCCAGATCTCAGCATTGCTCTTCACCACTGCATCACCACCAGTGTCTAGACTCAATGCCGAAGACTATATCAACTTGGTTTCAACTTATGCATCTTGTCAGTAAAATTGTATGACTCTTTAAGCCTCTAGTGAATAAATAAGCAATTTGGTGTATTTTCACTTGTATTTTTGTGAAAGACTACAAATGCACTACAATAAACCCTTTTTACTTTTATATACATCATGTTAATTCAAAACACAATATGACAGTGATATGATTGAGAAAAAAGTAGAAAAAAATAACAGCATATTTATATGAGAAATTTAAGTTTATTATTTGAAACCACAATTTGGGGTAAGATAATTTAATTATAAAGATACTTATCTGGATCACCATGGTTATAGCTACTAGAAATGAACAGTTCTTCTCATTAGTTAAAAGACAACTACTGATTTATTTTGAAGGTCTTAATCTGGAGATTAACAGTCAGGCTATTACATATTTTGGAAGTCTTCATTGTATTGTTTGGCCTACTTTTGCTCCTAATGCAGTCTTATTACATTCCTGAGGGGGCTAACAAACGTGGAGGCCATAATTACACACAAAAAAAATCGCATTCAAAGGGTAGCAACACTCCCGCCGATAAACACAAATTTCTACAGTACCAGACAAACTACACCCAGATGAACTGACCATCCTGGCGACTTTTTCACCCTGATCATCTAAATGAAGTATAATGTATGTTTCGGCTGTAGGAGATTGCTGATATGTATAGTAAAGATACACTTTTATAACCCTATTCCTACTCTAGAAACCAGAAGAACTACAAGTACGGTGGTTGATTAGTACTCTTCGTAAGAAGTTGTACGGTGCGTTCTTGTGGGAATTGTAGTTTATAAATACATTGGAGACGGCCAATATACTTGTTTGTTTTACAATAACAGTTAAATATCCCGGAGGAACTGACATCCTCGCGATTTTTTTCATCCTGATCATCTAAAAGCAGTATATGTTTCGCCTGTTGGAGATTGTTGATATATAGAGTACAAATACAATTTTATAACCCTAAACTTAACCCTAATCTGGAAAACTGGAGGAATTCAAGTATGGACGCTGTTTTGTAGCTTAGTAATAAGTTAAATGGCTCGTCTCTACTGGGAATTGTAGTTTTAAAATACATTGGTTCATTCCCCATAGTTAGAAGTTGCCAAGTGGGGTGGCAGTATTAAACTGTGGGCATTCTTATGGGTCTTAGAGGGTGGGAAAGACATTGGTGTTATCAGATTTTAAAAGTACAATTGTTAAATGGGTGAAAAATTGCTTGTGAGGGTATTTTTGACAGAGCCCCCAGTTGGTGCCCAATAGTGACTATACTCAAATGATAGCTCCAGGTCCCAGAGCTCTCTATAACAGTTGGTCCCATGTCTGTAGACCTTTTTGTTGCTGAATTATAAGCTTTCAAACATGGTCCGAGGTCAAGGTTCAAAGATCAGTAATTGAAAGCAGGAGCCATGTAGAACCTTCACACTGACATATGTTACTCTTCAGGTTAAGACCTTTCCAATGATGTATTTGGTTTAGCTCTACAACAAAGTTTTAATTTTTGTCTTTTCATTGCCACAAACCATGCCAGGCCTAGTTTCAGAGACCACTTTGAAGGCCATTACAAAAAAAACATGAAGCTTTTTGTTTGTTTTACCTTTTTATGTGGAAATTGTGACCAAAATGACTCACCTTCAGAGTTTACAATATGACAGAATCTGTTGTATTAGCAACGTATTTGATTTAGTCCTATGACAAAGTTTTAATTCTCACCATTTCATGGACAAGACTTTGCCAAGGCATAGCTTCACATAATCCTTTGACAAAAATTACTAAATTGTTTGTCAAAGCCTAATTGGCCTAATTTTTAACCTTATTTTCATGTTATAATGCAAGATCTATGCAGCCTCAACCCAACCCAAGGGTATATTTAATGTATATACAGAAACTACTGTACATAAAGCAAAACCAGACAAAACAATACAAACAAAATCAACATATTAAGCCTGGTTTCTTCAAAAAGTTTTTTTCTCCATTTTCGTTGGAGTTTTGGTTCCTTGCCACTGTTGCCTTTGGCTTGCTTAAGTTGGGGACACTTGCTTGAATATTCAGCAGTGTTTTTGAACTATGCCTGCATTGGTGTCGTTGTATGCGAATGAGATGGGCCTTGTCGCCGGACCGGGCACGATTACTAGTCACTGTTTTCTGCAGTGCTGCTATACATAAATTAACTAGACTAATAATTATTTATCTTTACAACGAAATGAATCAATACAAATATATAGAATAAGCTGGACAATGGGGGAAACACCCCCCCACATTTTTCTTTGGGGGCTATGTGCAGACAAAAATTATTAGCAATTATTACTGTGAAAACTGCTTTGACACAAATTTGCTTTGTAAAAAGCACTATATGAGTAAAGGTGACTTGACACATACACAGGACAAAAACTCTCCAATGTCTAACCATCCCACCACACCAACTTGTTCCCCAAAAAAATGCCCAAAATTAAATGCAGTAAGATGTACAGTATACAGTTGTGTTCAAAATTATTCCTAACCCCCACTGAAATTGATTGTTTTGGCCGAGTTTTTTGACATTGATTTTGATCATTCAGTCATCCTGCTTACAATTTAAATCAAAGAGGCACGTGTGTAGGTCAGACAAATATAACATAACATTTATAATGAAATAACCACAAATGTCTTTTCTCTGCTCACATCATTATCAGTTTTATTCAACCCCCAAGTGACATTCAATCTTAATACTTAGTACAAACATCCTTTTTACAGTTATAACAGCTTTTAAACGTTGAAGCATAGCTTGACACAAGTTGTCTTGCCAGCGAGCTACAGTGGTATCTTCGCCCATTCATCATGGGCAAAAGCCTCCAGTTCAGTCACATTCTTTAGGCTTGCGCACTGCAACTGCTTTCTATTTAAGTCCCACCAGAGGTTCTCAATCGGGGATTTAAGTCTGGTGACTGCGATGGCCATCATTCAAAATGTTCCAGCCCTTTAATCTGCAATCCAATGCTCTAGTGGACTTGGAGGTATGCTTGGGATACATTGTCCTGTTGAAAGGTCCAAACGTCTCCCAAGCCTCAGGTTTGTGACGGACTTGCATCACATTGTCCTCCAATATCTCCTGGGTACTGAAGAGAATTCATGGTACCTTGCACACGCTGAAGCTTCCCAGTACCTGCAGAATGAAGCAAAACAGCCCCAAAGCATGATTGACCCCCCCGACATGCTTCACAGTAGGCAAGGTGTGTTCTTTTCCTTCATAGGCCTTGTTCTTCCTCCTCCAAACATAGCGTTGATCCGATGGGCCCAAACAGTTCTAATTTTGTTTCATCAGTCCACAGAACACTATCCTCAAAACTTCTGTGGTTTGTCACATGACTTTTTGGCATACTGCAGTCGACCTCTTCTTATTTCTTTGGAGACAGCAAGGGGGTGCGCCTGGGAGTTCTGGCATGGAGCCTCATTACGCAGGGTGCGCCGTATTGTCTGAGCAGAAAAACTTCAGTTAACCTAGATCATCTGACAAATCTTTTCTCAGTTCCTCAGCAGTTCACACGGGGACTTTTTCTACCACTCTACGCTTCAGGTAGCGATCGTGCACCAGCAGTCGAAGTCAGCATCTTCTTTCTGCCACGACCAGGTAGCGTTTTTCAACAGTGCCCTTTGCCTTGAATTTGCGAATGATGCTTTCCTATGGTGTCTCTTGGTATGTTTAACATCTTTGCAATCTTCTTTATAGCCATTGCCCTTCCTGTGAAGGAGTAATCACCTCTTGCTCTCTTGTCTTCCTGGACAATTCTCTTGACCTTCACCATGTTTGTAACCACACCAGTAACTGTCTAGAAGGAGCTGAGTATCACAGTCATTTTAAAGCTGCCTAGTTGGTGCTTATAAGGCTTTATTGCTGCTCTGACATCCACAGGTGCTTTCAATACCTGATTGAAAAACATTCAATGGACTCTCTGGTTCTTCAGAGTGGTAGTCTTTAAGCGGGTTGAATAATTGTGTCAATGAAGTAATTCACAAAAGAAACATTTACTACTGTTATTACAAAACCAATTGATGTCATTTTAGTTGCATATGCTTCTTTAAGAAGTCCTTGTAGGATTTCATTCTGAATTCAATTACAAATGTACTCTAAATTCCTCTAAAACCATTTACAGCATTGGGGGGTTGGAATAATTTGAACACAACTGTAACTAATACAAAGCTATGCACATACATTAAAATTCATATACACCTTAGATTACACATTAGTTCATCTCAAGGTTAATGCCAAGAGCTGGTGGTTTTAAAATAACTAAACAGACAAACCTTAAAGTAATGAATTAATTTCCCTGTGAGACCCCATTTGGAACGTGGTGGTCAAATTAAACAAGAGTACACATAAATATGCTTTTTTTTCTCCTCATCTATTGTCTTTCATCAAAACATAAAACTTTTTTTTTTTTTAATAAATGTGTGGAAAAATAAAAACATAAAATGCCTCATCTTTGGGGAAATACTTTATTGCTTGTCTTTCACAACAATATACCAATGAAACTACACCAAATGCATAGTCAAACAAAAAAAAAAAGTGTCATAAGGTTGTATTTAATAACACTGGACTATGAGGTTAAGTTAACTTGAAAAGCACCAACAAAAAATGGAATCAAGTTATGTCATTATACAAGTACTTAATGTAGAAGTTAAATCTGCTGTGCCAATATGTACAATGTGCTTGTAAGGACAAAAGTTGAGTGACCAGAAACTAGAAATTGCCAACAAATTAACCATCTTTAAGAAAGAATTTGTTGTTTTTGATGTTTATCTTTGATGGTGCAGTAATAAAGTTACACAACAGTCATACCCTATAATACACTCAGTCAAGCATTGTGAGTCCACAGGCAGCCCCCATCTGGGGGAAAAAGGCACAGACTCCTCTGCTGCTTGAATACTATGTAATGTGTTATAGGAAAAGCAAGTAAATGAAGGAGAATTATGTGCCTTAAACGTGCTTTTACCAGACTTTCATAGCAATCTGCCTA
Organism: Opsariichthys bidens; assembly: GCA_037194245.1. Lineage (NCBI taxonomy): Eukaryota > Metazoa > Chordata > Actinopteri > Cypriniformes > Xenocyprididae > Opsariichthys > Opsariichthys bidens. Next base: position 14,887,876 of record CM074303.1, on the reverse strand, counting down.
ATAGACAATATCAAATTTTACATTCTGGTACACCCCGATGGCTGAGGGTAGTGTTTTGTTGTTGTTTATGTTTATTTTGACTTGAGGTGTTGTGCTACAGGGAACATCATGAGGTTAAATCAAAAACTGACGAGGATTCATTGCCTGGGGGAGCTCGAGAATGCTCAGCAAATTACTTAGAAAATCCTGTTCATAACATTTGTTGTATACCAAGTAAAAATTTTGCACACAGGGTCAACACGAATCAAGGGGAGTTCTCTCTTAAAGAGGTAGTAGGAAACACAACTACCAAATATCATGTCAGTCAAAGTATATTACTTGTAATCTGAGTAACATCATACATGCAAAGTTGACATTTTGGCTGAGATTGTGTGCACCAATTACTAAATAGGTTTGTGCATCTTTCAGGGAGGCATTAATAGTGCTTACTTAAATTGCTTGGTTAATTCTACCATACACAGGGTTTGAATTTAACCAATATAGGATGCACATTACAGAAATTTTGATGGTGGTTAATCAGCATACTAATAATTACACAGATATAGGGCGGAGTCCACTTCCTTCAACAGTCCTTCGAGGTAAATTCCATTCTGGGGAAAATACAGAAAACATAAAAGACAAGAAGGTTTATGATAAGAAGGTGAAGTTCAGCGGTTTTAGAAATGAACAAGGTGTGTGAAAAATACAAATAAATTGTTTAAGAGCAACAGTAAACAGGGGGGTATTCCATTCAAACACAGCTAATGGTAAGCGGTGCCTCACTTGAAAAAGCCTGTCTTGTATTAAACACTAAACTTTCCACTGCAGGCTCAAGCCATTTCACTAAATTATTAGCCACGTCTTAGTCAAACAGTGGATTTTAACTAGGCTTGAATAAGCATGCATTGTGCAAGTGCACAGAGTACATAAGCCCTGAAGAGTTGAGTTAATTTTAAGGCCTTGTGTCCATACAGATACCACTGTTCCTCAATTTAATTGGATCCTCTGTCCTTCATCCAAAAACTTCAAAACCAGCCGACAGTTTATAGTGAAAAAGTTGAAGTGCTGTGCCTTACATTTCAAAAGACCAACAAACTCGGGCAAATCTGTCACTATTGATTCAGCTGGCTTGGAGTCAGGCTGAAAAGGGACGGCACAATGTTCACTAAAAACGGTGTGATCTCGTTGTCGAATCTTTTGGTCTGAAACTGGTGCTTTAAACTACATAGTAATGGCATGGAAAACTGTCACATAACATTATTGAGACTTATCACAAAAAAAGCCCAGGCTTTTTCCTTTATCCACCTTGATAGAACCACACCCTGTCTATTATTGGACAATCAAACATTCACATGAATAAATAAATACCTAAATTGTGTTTTCCTCTTCATCCTCACTGGTGTCTGGACTACTGAGGCCACTTTGATCTTCAGGCTTCATCATGTAGAAGGACAGGGGACGCCCTCAGGGACACCAATGCAGTCTTGTACTGTTGTTCAGGACAACTTGCAACTGTTCTGACACCTCTGACAGTCTTCTTCTTAAGAGACAGTAAAGTCCCTTCATTTCCCATTGTCTACATTCTCAAAATACAAAAAAAGAAAATGCAAAAAAAAAGATTACATAAGAACAAACTGCTTGTTAAGATTGCTTCATGAAGGGCCAGTAAGAACTTCAATGGGAGTTAAAAAGATTTCATCCATTCAAAATCTAAACATACAGGATGGTTGGCATTTTTTTAATGTGTTATCGTTGCCCATGTAGGTACCAGGGGCTAGGCACTTCTGTAATAAAACTGGCTTGAGCCTAATCATGATCAAGGATCACTGAGGCTCAAGAGCAGAAAAGTGTTTAGTTTTGCCAGCCAATATCCGATAGCTGTTTTAAGACTTGTCAAAAGGTTCAGTTTCGACGTCAGTTGTTTTCGAGTTGTTAACGTTTTCTTCCACTACAGTTGTGCAAAAAGTTAAACACACTGTGTAACATGCTAAGGTGTGTACATCAAGAAAAAGGAGTGTTTGATGATGCAGGACCAGCTAGGTTTTTCTATGTTGGACTGAGTGAGGGGGGGGGGGAGAAAAGATAAGCTTAATCTCTTAATCATCTTAACCCTTCTTACTCCGTCCAGTTTCTCGTGGCTGGGGACTGAATAATGTTTAATTTTTTTTCTATCCATACTTTAAAATACACAGGGATTTTATTTCAACCTTACCCTCCTCAGCCATCTTGTTTCTTGAGAACCACTGCTAGGCTCTGCATACGATGTGCAGTGTTGTGCCGATCTCCAACACCAAAATGCTTTTTTCCTCTTGCAGTCGCATTGTCAAACATCACTTGGTCATGCAAATTGCTTCTTGGAGATGAAAAGTTTTGCTAAAGAATCAATAAACAGTTGTATGCATGAGACAAATCTTGGCATAATAGCATTGCAATGTTTTGTAAATTACAAACATGTACTTTATATACAAACACTGCTCGCGAAGATATGTTTTACTATGCATGCCTTAGTTCAGTATGCTCTAATATAGCAGAAACCTGTACAAATTCTTGAGAAGCATCTGAAAACTGGGACTATACACTACCATTGAACCTCCCACCGGCCATTATTTGAGGACACCATCTGTGCTCTCCAGTAAGGGAAATGTCCACAACAGCTAGATCAATGTTTGTGGCAGAATCAAGTACAAGCGACCATTGTATTTTCTGTTATCTCCTGAAGAAGGAAGCTTTTTTTTGGTCTTCTGCCAGCTTCCTTCTGAAGGCGGGGTGGCGAAGCTTGCTGCTGTCTAGAAAAAACATGATAGTACAGGGATACTGGTTTGGTGACTGTCTCAACAAGAATAAAAAAAAAAATATAGATTACTAGGAGTGTGCACATTCATTTTGGTGCTCACAACTAGCATATAGTGTGCCCCATTAATTAATACAAAATAATTTGTGATTATAAAAAGTATTTAACGTATTAATTGCATGGCCATCCGTATTATTGGCCTCATAATTACTTAAAGTAGTAAAATACTATTATATTTAAAAAAAAAATAAAAAAAAAATTGGTATTTTAAATAAAAATACAATTATTTTTTAAGTACAATGGCTAATGTTTACTTTTTTAATTCATGGATTTTCAAACATTTTCAAACCTAAAAATCAGCAAAGCTTTTATTTTGAGCAGCTTGGCAGGAAGTAAACCATTATGCACTGCCGATTATAGCACTGTGGGTAAAGCGTGTCAGTAAAATGTCACAGTTTTGCACTGAAACCAGCGTATAATTATGCATTCATTTAAAATAAAATTTATACAGTATTCACAGTTAGTCAATCTAAAACGGTTTAATTGCATTAAACGCTCGACAAACCATGTCATGGTTAATGCAACCAATTATAGGACTGTTCAAGTTCTTTCGCCGTACCACCGTAGTTCTTACAACAGCTTGGAAAGGATGAGAGTGAGGGGGAGCTGGTTGCAATTCTTACAAAACCTCACCGCTAGATACAGTAGCTTTAATTATCAACCTATTATATTAGATAGTTATACCATTCTGGCGGTTAGGGGGTAGCTTACGCTGCCTCACACTTAGGTAAAAGCGCCTCAATCGAATGTGAGTTCCTCTGTGTGTGGTGCCTTCACCGGCATGAGATTTATTGGGGTCTCTGTAGAATTAATGTGAAAACAAATTCACGTTTAAAACAAAACACAGAAACTGTTTCAGTGTTTGAATTTCTATACAAGAACTCCTTTTATCCAACTTCATTGAAATCTTGGTATGTGCCACTTCATACAGGGAAAAAAAACTTGGATATATAAATAAACCTGGTCATAAAATGTGGCATAACATTTGGATGATGACACGTGTTGGCTGGTCTTTGGTGGCAGGAGATGTCACCAACTGTTGTAATCATAGATGATCAGCCTATTCTATCTCTGGGTTGCTCTTAAAATCAACTTAATTTCAGATAGTAGTTGGAAATAGGAAATTTTTGGTTTCTTTTATCTGGTCTTGCTTACCATCAGCTGCCCATTTCCTTCACACAGAGAGCCACTGTGGACAACAGTTCATCTGTGCAATGTAGCTCCTGTTTTTAGTTCAGCTAGCCTTGCAGTCTCATCTGGAGTCTCATGACAGTGTGATAAAGTTGCATCAGGATTAAAAAACTGTAGAACTGTAAAACTGATTAACAACAGGCCAAGTGCACAAAAAAGAACTACAAAAACAATTAATAGGAGACTTACCTTCACATATCTTGTGGAAAGTGCCTGATGTAGAGAGATGGCTTCTTTTTTTGTGGTTCCACCCATTGCATGCAAGTAAGCATGTCACCCGTGCTGTTGAATGCAATATTGCGGTTACGAGCTTAATCTAATAAGTATGTAAGAATATTGCAAACACTTAATCACCTGCTTTGGACATTATATTTTAGTCGTTGGGCACAACCGTGAGAGGTAGCTGTTCACTTGCTTCCACCTCCTCACGGCGGTTGTCCTGCTCCTTCCTGGTTCCTACCACTCCATTTATCTGTTAGTAAAGGGCTGGAAAGTAATTCAATTCAATCAATTCATATTAATTTTTATAGACCTATATCCACAAAATCATAATTTGCCTCAAAGGCCTCTACAATATGTACAAGAAAATTAACAAAAAAGGCTGGATAGTATAGTTACCCTTTTCATTTGTATTATTATTTTGGTTGTAATCATTACAAATGTTACATATTGATGCAAAAATATTATACATACCTCACACTTAGTAGCTATGGGCTCGGCATTGCATCACACTGAGGAAATGGTTTCACTTGCGGTCAGCTCCTGAAGAGTCAGGAAGGGACTCTAGCAGCTTTCTCCAAGTATGGACAAATTTGGCAAGCCACATCCATCGCAAAGAATTGTTGCCTTGGCTGGCATGGCTCCTTCTGAAGATACAGGAGGGTAGGCAAATATCTCACCCTGAACATATTAAAGGGCTTCAGAAGGAATCCGTGGCGACAAACCAGCAAACCTCCATCCATCTTCATCTAATTTGGAAAGCCCCCTTGAAGTCTCCCTTGCTGCTGTCCACCTGTGATTCCCCCCACAAAGTGTGCCTTTCCCTGTGTCTATTGACACCATAACACAACCAAATCAAATAAAAGAATTGGTGTCTCACCATTTATGGCATTTATTCTCTCATTTGATTTTGGAGTAGTTGGTAGGCGATGTAGTTGAAGGGGGAGGAGGAAATTCATAGGTTTCCGACAATTTATGGTTATTTTTGTTACACTATTTGTCAAGGTTATGATTTCAAAACTTGCATTTCTCACTGCTTTTATGTATGGTGTCGATAAATCTAGACCCACACTGTCCTCAGCCACAAAGAGCCCCTCAAAAAAAGCCAGGATCATCAGAGCTGAGGAGACAGAAAAATAGGATAAAATCCATCCATTAAAGATATAAAGTAAATAAATAAAATGGATCAATAAAACAGGACTGGAACAATGACCACCTTGTGTTTCGGTTGAAAGCGATATAGCTTTCTGTTTCCATCTGCTTGAAATGAGCCAACATTTACGGCGGAGCAGGTGGGCAGGTGAAAGGAGAGCTACAGCAGAGCTGGTCTTCCTCAAATGAAGAGTAGGAGAACTCTAAGAGGTCCGTGCAGAGCATCGCCGTTGATATGACCAGAATGAAGATATATAGAACAAGAATGTATTGTGTTGTTGTTCTGCTTATGGAAAGAAATGTTATGAGTTATAAAGTATAAAACAATACGCTTACTCTTCCTCCACACTTAGGCACTGCGATGCTCCAGCAGCTTTGCGAAGGTTGTTATAGAGAATCCATGGAGCGATGACCTTGAGTTCCTGAAAGGAGCTATCAAGAGGTCCAGAGTTTATAGGGTGGTATTGCTGAAGAGGCTGGCCAATATTTCCACTCTAAAGAGGTCCTTTAGAAATCTGGAGGCCCACTGCCGCTGGCACATATGACATTTAATACAGTGGCTGATGCAAAAGTCAAAAAACGCCCTTGGAACAAAAAAGTAAATTTAAAATCAAATACACGTTTACCAAATACTTCATTTTACAACAGTTAGTTCATTTATTCTGCACATTGTGATTGACTTGAGAGACTTTGCATAAATTCCTATCAAATCCCAGTGATAGCACTCATACCAAACTGTTGAGTCGTATCAACACCTACAATCCTTTACATTTGTCTAATTACACCAAAATTCCAAACAGCTGTGTTGACTTGACTTCATGCTGGAAGGATGCACAAGGTATGTTACTGCTTTGCATCATGCAATAACAATTTTTTTGTTTTTGCAGAGGACAAAAAATGAAAAAGATGTTCCGTCTTTGTTCGGGTTAATGTCATACCATGGGTTGCTATACATAGGTTTGGACACTACTGCAATTGTAAGCACAATGCCACAGCACACCAGTGTGAAAACCATCAAATCTAAAAATAGAAATTTAAATAGTGAATAGTTTTACCATTGATGGTAATTAAAAATCACGGTTTGCCTGGAAAACACCAGTGAAGTTTGTGCTCTTCACAAGGAGCACCCGGCACCTTCCAGTTGGCAAAATGCAAGTGCAAAAAGAAAAGAAAAACACTAAATTTAGATTATCTGTAACTGGGCTGCAGACACACATGAACAGCAAAATTTAGGGCTTGTCGTGAGAATGTACCTTGCCTCATGGATGCCAATATCCACCTTCCCCCTTAATGACGATGAGGTTGGAGGAATGGCTTCAAAAAAAGCCAATGAATCACAACATTCCTGTTGTGGAGTGGCTGTTTTTTGTGATGCAATACAGCTCATTCCCCACAGAACCACTCCTCAGGAGGACACTCTTTGCAACCTAGGAGAAAAATAATAATATTCTAATATAAATACATTATTTCAGGTGAATAATTTAAAATGACAATTTTAAAACTTTACATTTAAATTTAAATTTACAAATTTACTTGATATTAGTTTGATTTTATTTGGAGATGAAATAGGGCTCAGTGGTTAGCAGTGTCACCTCACAGCGAAGAAGGTCCTGGATTTACGTTTCGCATTAATGTGGTTTCCCAAAGACATGGATCTTAGCTTTTTAAATGCAGATAATTCTTAGCCAAACAACCCTGGGTTAAAGTTTATTAATATGGAATACCAACCTATAATAAACAGCAGGTTCATGGCTCAAAGGCACACAGGGATGACCAACAGGCCTCTACTGACAATTGGCATTTTAGGTGGTATGGTCTTGCTTCTTTCCGGCGCTCTGAGGCTTTCTGCAGCCGAAAAAGACCATGATGATGCCGAGATTCTTTGAGGTCAGCAAGAAGGCAGGACGCCCAAAATATTAGAGAGCCTCTCGATATTTTTTTTCTGTTAAAGAAAATATGAAATAAGAGCTGTAAAAAGACAATTTAGATGTTTGGACCAATTAAAAGTCAATTGATCAATATTTTGAATAAACTCCATTTTCATCATTTAGTATCAAACTGGGACAAGTCTTTTCTACATTGTGCTCTTAATCCATTTACTGCCTCGGTCAGTTTTTTTTTTGTCTGTTTTTTCTTTAGTACTTTAAAATGCATGTATAATTAAACTTAATTCAATCATGTTTGTTACCAAAATTCCTCTTGAGGAATTTAGTATTTTGACTGTCAGAAAATGGATCCTCCTGACGGATGAGGGAACACTCAAATGAGGTGTCTGTGACTGTATAAAAAAGTACATAGAAGAACAGGAACAAGGTTAGGCGATCACTGATTCATGATCTTTTTCACTTTATGTAATCAGAAATATTTCTGTTAGTAATTGGAAAACATCTACTATAGTGCCACAAAAAGGTTTATGAACTTTTTAATGTCTTTTTGGATAATGGAATATTTACATTCTCAATCTATTACAGTGTTCTAATTTGAGTTGTCCACTTTTACTTAGTAAATTCCTACACACATCAATCAATTTCAGATTAACCTGTTAGCTGAGGCTTGGGCGTCGACCTTCCTCGCCTGCCCTCTGCCTTGCCCGACATACAGCGTACTTTTCAGATGGTCTGTGGAGGTCTCCACCAGGGCGTGCACGCTTCTTCTTCACAGCTGTCTCTGTGATGTTGGAGTGTATATTAGTTAGTGAAGTGGTTGAAAAGCCTTAATTGATTTATACTTTAATTTGTCCCCCATTTCTATGTTAAAATCAGTGAAAGGTTAAAAATATAAAAACTAACCCTGGCTTAAGCTAGAAGTGGTCGTGTTTCATTTCAAGAGCAATCGTCTCCCCTTTGGATAATGTGGATTCTGTGGGTCAAGGATATGTTGGTGCCATTAGCAACAACAGATGAGACCAAACAAAGAGACTGACAAAGACAAGATAAGACAGAGAAGTAGGACAAAGACAGGGAAGGGGATTAGAGAGGAAAGACTGAGAAATTGAGACTGAGAGATAGATTGCAAGAGGATATGAAATATAGTCGGTGCAATAGATGGTCAGGAGAGAAAGTTGCAAGAGATAGACAAGAGGATAGAAAAATGGATAGGACAGATGTTGGCTCTTAAAAGTGCATTTGGGTTTTGAAATTAGGTGTATCTATAGGTTTATAAAGGTGAAGTGTGGGACAGGATCTGCAGGGAGAACAGGAAAAATGGTAATTCATGCAGTTGTACTAGGTACATATATTGATATAGGCTTTAAAATGTGTCCTCAATAGTGAGAGATTCTATTTTCTTATCAATATTAGATAATTATAAAACTGTACGACCCCCCCCACCCCCCCCCCCCATTTCCTGTATACGGCTGCCACAAAATGCGTTGTAACATGCGTATGGGGTCCTCATCGCAGATTTAAAGCTCGTTATGTGAAAGTACCTTTAGGCCAAGTTATTTTTTTATCACTATTTACTGAGACATTACAGGTGACGTAGTGGGTGGAACCCGACGTACCGGAGAAAAAAAAGAACATCGTCTACGTTAGTCATAACTAGTGTGAGCTTATGTTGGAAGGTTAGTTTAGCCATTTAGAAAGCCTAATTTCGCGGTCTTCTTTTGTGTTTTGCTTATAATGTGGAAAGCATTGGTCGGCCTTTAATTCGTTCCCCTAACATGTAAACATGTGGAGTCTAAAGGCAAAGAAAACAGACATCCATTATAACATTTAAGCAAAGCGTGACGATTACCTTTATCTCTCGTGACTTACCTGGACAGTGGTATTGAGCGCAATGAGTGAATCCGCCGGCCTGAACTAATCACCCAATCGCAAAGCGGACTAGCTCCGTCTCCATAGCAACTGATTGCTGAGGGCTCACGGGCAATCCTGGCGTCCACTATTATTTAAGTTTGATTTAATTGAATTATTTTAATGTAATTAATTTCCCAAACTAATAACCCTAAAAGATGAGGATATCAGGAGAATCGGCCAGCGGGTGCTCAGGTAGTTTTAGCTGACGTGTCACCTGGGTAACGGTCGATAATGCTCATGGGTACTGTAAGTATTTAGTTAATGTTAGAGTTGACGCACCAACAGATGAAAAACCGGCATTCTCAGAAAAGAAAACCGCAAACCTTTAGAAAGCGATGGCCGTAGCACAATGGGGTTAGTAGCCTACAGAATATAACGCAATAAAATCAAGGACCAAAATCGGATTTAAATGTTGAGTAACGTAGCGCTTAATTAAATGTTTAAAAATGCCTATTGAAATACATTAGATATTGAGTGGCAGAAAGAAAACGTGGTGCAGACACGAAAGTAGATGCTTCCCATTGAAATACATTACGAATGAGTGGCAGAAAGAAAAACGTGGTTGCAGAAACGAAAGATGCTTCCCATTGAAATACATTTGAGCGAAGTCGTGCTGAGTGACACGGAAAAAAAATGGGGAAATTCGGTTCACGAACACGGAATCAATATATTAAAAATTCGCTTACTATGTCACGAACTGCCGTGAGACTGGGACACCGGGGATGGTTTTGTAACATTTTTGACATTTCTGTCTGTATCTTGGAGTTCTTTTAAACCAATGCGTTCAAAGTGTGATTAAAACTAGTTACAAGTGTCAGCTATTAAATGACATAGCTGTTATATTTGACGCACAAACAGAAAATTCGTGCTTTAGTTTCAAACATGACTAGTGAAATGTTACAATTCACCCCACAGCCTGGGTTAGTTCTAACAGACCCTGGGATGAGATGTAACATTATGAAATAAGGATTACAACAACAAAAAAAAACAGTTATGAAGGCTTTTTATTCAGCTCAGATTTTTTAACATAGTTGGTGTGTGTGCAAAACAAAAAATAATAAAATGAGCTTTAATATTAATAATAATATAAAGTAATAATAATAATAGTAATTATATTAAATAAAACCAATTAAAACACTAAAAAAGGTCCAATATTTCTCGTGCATGCCATCCTGTGACTGTTGCCAACATTATAAAACCATGAACATGCCAATGTGTGGTAGACTTTTTGAAATATGAATTTAAAAAAATCTCAGGGTTGAGGCGACAAGAAAGTTTGGCAACTTCTCGTGTAGTTGAGGCTGAGAAGAGGAGCGGTTAGAAAAGAACAGGCGCTGTCGATCGCCCCCTGCAGGAGGAAGGAAGAATGACGAAGCTGAGCTGTCCTTTGCCACAGCGAAAGCAGAGAGAAGCGAGAGAGAAAGGCAAAAGAAAGAAGAGAAAGGAAGCAAGTGAATTTAAAAGGAGAGAGCCGTGCCATGGTGAAGTAGCGGAGTAGTGAAGATGAAGCAAAAGCTTACAGCACCTGGTATTCCCAGGCGGTCTCCCATCCAAGTACTAACCAGGCCCGACCCTGCTTAGCTTCCGAGATCGGACGAGATCGGGGCATTGCTCACCGGTGGTTATGGCCGTAAGCGAGAGTTGCAGTCGATAGCGAGCTACTTAAAGCAGGCTAAGGCAACAACGGCGGCAGACAGACAGACCTACACGGCTCGGCCGCTTTCACACATTTAATTATTAGCGTTTTCATCAACTCACAAACCACCGGCAGTTCCCAGACCAACCTAGGGAAAAAAAACTGTGAAATCTGAACACTAATTATCACCACATCAACCTGAATCCAATTGAGGCACTTGTCAATTCATCCCTTTCTTTCTTTCTTTTCTTTCTTTTATGAATTTCTTCTCCATTTTCTTTTATTTATTTATTTATTTATGTATTTATTATTTTTTGCAGTAGAGCGGACACCGGGGGATGGTTTTGTAACATTTTTGAAAATTCTGTCTGTATCTTGGAGTTCTTTTAAACCAATGCGTTCAAAAAGTGTTGATATTAAAACTGTTACAAGTGTCAGCTATTAAATGACATAGCTGTTATATTTGACGCACAAAACAGAAATTCGTGCTATAGTTTCAAAGCATGACTACTGAAATGTACAATTCACCACCCACAGCATGGGTTAGTTGTAAACAGACCCTGGGATGAGATGTAACGCATTATGAAAATAAGGATTACAACAACAAAAAAAACACAGGTATGAAGGCTTTTTTTTTATTTTATTTTCAGCTCAGATTTTTATAACAATAGTTGGTGTAGTGTGCAAAACAAAAAATAATAAAATGAGCTTTAAATATTAATAATAATATAAAGTAATAATAATAATGTAATTATATTAATAAAAACAATTAAAACCACTAAAAAAGGTCAATATTTCTCGTGATGCCATCCTGTGACCTGATTGCCAACATTATAAAAACCATGAACATGCCAAGTGTGGTAGAATTTTTGGAAATATGAAGTTTAAAAAATCTCAGGGTTGAGGCGACAAGAAAGTTTGGCAAACTTTCGTGTAGTTGAGGATGAGAAGAGGAGCGGTTAAAAGAATCAGGCGCTGTCGATCGCCCCCTGCAGGAGGAAGGAACGAATGACGAAGCTGAGCTGTCCTTTGCCACACGCGAAAGCAGAGAAGAAGCGAGAGAGAAAAGCCAAAAAGAAAGAAGAGAAAGGAAGCAAGTGAATTTTAAAAGGAGAGAGCCGTTCCATGGTGAAGTAGCGGAGTAGTGGAGAGGATGTGAAGCAAAAAGCTTACAGGACTGGTATCTCCCAGGCGTTCTCCCATCCCAGTACTAACAGGCCGAACCCTGTTAGCTTCCGGAGATCGGACGAGGATCGGGCCAAAGGCGCGTGCTCAGGGTGGTCTTATGGCCGTAGCGAGTAGTTGCAGTCGATAGAGAGCTACATAGCAGGCGAACGGCGAACGAACGGCGGCCAGTCAATAGACAGGACCTACACGGCTCGGACCCGCTTTCACACATTTAATTTTTAGCGTTTCATCAACTCACAAACCACGGCAGTTCCCAGACCAACCTTGAAAAACTGTGAAATCGAACACTAACTCACCAATCAACCTGAATCCAATTGACGGGCATTGTCAATTATCCCTTTCTTTCTTTCTTTCTTTCTTTCTTTCTTTATGAATTTCTTCTCCATTTTCTTTTATTTATTTATTTATGTATTTATTATTTTTTGCAGTAGGGGACACAGGGGCTGGTTTTGTAAATTTTGACATTTCTGTCTGTATCTTGGAGTTCTTTTTAAACCAATGCGTTCAAAGTTGTGATTAAACTAGTTACAAAAGTGTCAGCTATTAAATGACATAGCTGTTATATTTGAAGCACAAACAGAAAATTCGTGCTTTAGTTTTCACATGACTAGTGATATGTTACAATTCACCCCTACAGCCTGTGGTTAGTTGTACAGACCCTGGGATGAGATGTAACATTATGAAATAAGGATTACAACAACAAAAAAAAACAGTTATTGACAGGCTTTTTATTCAACTCAGATTTTTTAAAATAGTGGTGTGTGGTGCAAAACAAAAAATAAATAAAAATGAGCATTAATTTAATGATAATATAGTAATAATAATAATAGTAATTTATATTAAATAAAAACCAATTAAAAACACTAAAAAAAGGTCCAATATCTTCTCGTGCATGCCATCCTGTGAATGTTGCCAACATTATATAAACCATGAACATGCCAATGTGTGGTAGACTTTTTTGAAATATGAATTTAAACAAAATCTCAGGGCTTGAGGGCTGACAAAGATAGTTTGGCAACTTCCGTGTAGTGAGGCTGGAAGAGAGCGGTTAGAAAAGAACAGGCGCTCTGTCGATCGACCCCCCTTGCAGGAGGAAAGGGGAAGAATGACGAAGTGAGCTGTCCTTTGCCACAGCGAAGCAGAGAGAAGCGCGAGAGAAAGGCAAAAGAAAGAAGAGAAAGGAAGCAAGTGAATTTAAAAAGGAGAGAGCCCGTGCCATGGTGAAGTAGTGGAGTAGTGAAGATTGAAGCAAAAGCTTACTGCACCTGGTATTCCCAGGCAGTCTCCCATCCAAGTACTAACCAGGCCCGACCCTGCTGAGCTTCCGAGATCGGACGAGATCGGGCGTGACTCAGGGTGGTTGGCCGTAATGCGAGAGTTGCAGTCGATAGCGAGGCTACTTTTAAAGCAGGCGAAGGCAACAACGGCGCAGACAAAAGACAGACCTACACGGCTCGGCCCGCTTTCACACATTTAATTATTAGCGTTTCATCAACTCACAACCACCGGCAGTTCCCAGACCAACCTGGGAAAAACTGTGCAAATCGAACACTAAAATCACCACATCAACCTGAATCCAATGACGGCCTTGTCAATTTCATCCCTTTCTTTTTTCTTTCTTTCTTTATGAATTTTCTTCTCCATTTTCTTTTCATTTATTATTTTTAATGTATTATTATTTTTTGCACGTAGAGGAACACCGGGGGATGGTTTTTAACATTTTTGACATTTCTGTTGATCTTGGTGTTTCTTTTAAACCAATTGCGTTCAAAGTGTGATTAAAACTAGTTACATGTGTCAGCTATTAAATGAATAGCTGTTATATTTGACGACAACAGAAAATCGTGCTTTAGTTTCAAACATGACTATGAAATGTTACATTACCCCACAGCCTGGGTTAGTTGTAAAGGACCCTGGGATGAGATGTAGACATTTATGAAATAAGGATTACAACAACAAAAAAAAACAGTTATGAAGCTTTTATTCAGCTCAGATTTTTTAACCATAAGTTGGGAGGTGGGGGGTAGAGGTCTGTGTGCAAAAACAAAAAAATAATATATGAGCATTAATTTAATAACTAATATCAAAGTAATAATACTATTAGTAATTATATAAATAAAACCAATTAAAACCACTAAACAAGGTCCAATATTTCTCGTGCATGCCATCCTGTGACTGTTGCCAAACATTATTAAAACCCATGAACACTGCCAATGTTGGTAGACTTTTTGGAATATGAATCTTTTAAAAAAAATCTCAGGGTTGAGGGCTCCGAACAAAAAAGTTTGGCAACTTCTCGTGTAGTGAGGCTGAGAAGAGGAGCGGTTAGAAAAGAACAGCGCGCTGTCGATCGCCCCTGCAGGAGGAAGGAAGAATGACGAAGCTGTCTTTGCACAGCGAAGCAGAGTGAAGCGAGAGAGGAAAGGCAAAGAAAGAGAGAAAGGAAGCAAGTGAATTAAAAGGAGAGAGCCGATTCCATGGTGAAAGTAGCGGATGTAGTGAAGATGAAGCAAAAGCTTACAGCACTGGTTATTCCCAGGCGGTTCTCCCAATCCAAGTACTAACCAGGCCCCGACCCTGCTTAGCTTCCTCGAGATCGGACGAGGATCGGCGCGTGCTCAGGGTGGTATGGGCGTAAGCGAGAGTTGCAGTCGATAGCGAGGCTACTTAAAGCTGGCGAAAGGCATCAAACGGCGGCAGACAGACAGACCTACACGGCTAGGCCGCTTTCACACATTTAATTATAGCGTTTCATCCACTCACAAACCACGGCAGTTCCCAGACAACATTGGGAAAAAACTGTGAAATCGAACACTAAAATCACCACATCAACCTGAATCCAATTGACGGCCTTGTCAATTCATCCTTTCTTTCTTTTTATCTTTCTTTCTTTTTTCTTTATGAATTTCTTCTCCATTTTCTTTTATTTATTTATTTATGTATTTATTATTTTTTTTGTTTTTTTGCAGTAATGAGGACACGGGATTGGTTTTGTCACATTTTTGAAATTCTGTCTGTATCTTGGATTTCTTTTAAAAACCAATGCGTTCAAAGTGAGATTTAAACTAGTTACAGTGTCAGCTATTATATGACATAGCGTTATTTTGACGCACAAACAGAAAATTCGTGCTTTAGTTTCAAACAATGATAGTTGAAATGTTACAATTCACCCCACAGCCTGGGTTAGTTGTAACAGGACCCCTGGGATGAGACTGTAACATTATGAAATAAGGATCTACAACAACTAAAAAAAAAACAGTTATGACAGGCTTTTTATTCAGACCTCCAGATTTTCTTTAACATAGTTGATGTGGTGTATCAAAACTAAAAAATAATAAAATGAGCATATAATATTACTAATAAATATTAAAGTAATAAATAATGAATAATTATATTAAATAAAAACCAATTAAAACACTTATAAAAATGATCCAATATTTCTCGTGCATGCCATCCTGTGACTGTTGCCCCAACATTAATTTAAAAACCCCTACCATGAACATGCCAAATTTGTGGTACGACTTTTTGAAATATGAATTTAAAAAAATCCTCAGGGTTGAGGGCGGAACAAAAAAATGTTATTGGCAACTTTCTGTGTAGTTGAGGCTGGAGAAGAGGAGAGCGGGTTAGATGAAAAGAACAGGCGCTGTCGATCCGGCCCCTGCAGGAGCACGGAAGGGAAGAATGACGCAAGCTGAGCTTGTCCCTTGCCCACAGCGAAAGCAGAGAGAAAGCAGAGAGAGAAAGAGCCAAAAGAAAGAAGAGAAAGGGAAGCAAAGTGAATTTTAAAAGGAGGAGAGGCCGTTTCCATGCGATCGAATATAGCGGGAGTAGTTAGTGAAGATTGAAAGCAAAAAGCTTAATAGCAACCCCTGGTATTTCCCAGGCGTGTCTCCCATCCAAAGTTACTAAACCAGGCCCGGACCCTTGCATTAAGCTTCCGGACGACTCGGACCGAGATCGGGCGACGCGTTATTTATTTATGTTGCCTCACGGGTGTGTATGCAAGCCGTAAGCGACGTAGTTGCAGTCGATAGCGACGCTACTTAAAGGCAGGCGCGGAAGGCCAAAACAAACGGCCGGCCAGACTGGAACTGGACAGACCTACAGGCTCGGCACTCGCTACTTCAACACATTTAATTATATAGCGTTCTCTATCAACTCACAAACCACCGGCAGCAGTTTCCCAGACCAACCCTTGGGGAAAAAAAAACTGTTGAAATTGAAATCCGGAACACCTTAATAAATCCACCACATCTCAACTGAATCCACATTGACGGACCTTGTCAAAATTCACAATCCCTTTCTTTCTTCACTGAATTTTACTTCTCCAATTTTTCCTTTTATTTATTTATTTATGTATTTATTATTTTTTGCAGGTACGAGGACACACCCGGGGATGGTTTTGTAACATTTTTTTGACATTTTTTTTTTTTTTTTTTTTTTTTTCTGTTCTGTATCTTGGAGTTCTTTTAAACCAATGCGGTTTCCACAAGTGTGATTAAATTAAACTAGTTACAAGTGGTCAGCATATTAAATGACTATAGCTGTTATATTTCTGACGGACACAAACAGAAAATTCAGTGCTTTAGTTTCCAATGCATGACTAGTCGAAATGTTACTCAAATTTCACTCCCTCACCCAGCCTGGGTTTAGTATGTAATAACAGACCCTTTTCTCGGGATGAGATGTAACATTATGAAATAAGGGAATTACAACAACAATAAAAAAAAAGTTATGAAGGGCTTTTTATTCAGCTCAGATTTTTTAACATAGTTGGTTGTGTGTGGGCAAAACAAAAAAATAATAAAATAGAGACATTACATATTAATACTTACTATAAAGTAAAGTAATAATTAATAATAGTAATTATATTAAATAAAACCAATTAAAACCACTAAAAAAGGTCCAATATTTCTCGTGCATGCATCCCTTAGTGACTGTTGACCAACATTATTAAAACCCCCGCATTGAAACAGTCGCCAATCGTGTGGTAGGACTTTTTGAAAATATGAAATTTAAAAAAAAATCTCAGGCGGTTGAGGCGACAAGAAAGTTTCGGGCGAACTTCTCGTTGTAGTTTGAGCGCTGAGAAGAAGGAGCCGGTTAGAAAAGACTACAGGCGCTGTCGGATCGCCCCCTGCAGCGAGGAAGGAAGAATGACGAAGCTGATGCTGTCCTTTGCCACCAGTCGAAAGCAACTGAAGTGAGAAGCGATGAGAGGAAAAAGGCAAAGAAAGAATAAAGAAAGATAAGACCCGAAAGGAAGCACAGTAGAATTTAAAAGGAGAGAGCCGTGCCCATGAGTGAAGTAGCGGAGCTAGTGAAGATGAATGTCAAAAAGCTTAACAGACACATCGGCTCTATCTCCCAGGCAAGGTCTCCCATCTCACCCAGAATACTAACCAGCCCCCGACCCATGCTTAGCTTCCGAGATCGGACGTATCGATCGGGGCAGTGTCAGGGTGGTAATGGCCGTAAGCGAGAATCTTGCAGTCTCGATTAGCGAGCTACTTAATATAAGCAGGCGAAGGGCAACAACGGCGGCCAGACTACGGACATGACCTACACGGCGTCGGCCCGCTATCATCACACTTTAATTATTTAGCGGTTTCATCAACTCACAAACCAACCGGCACCGTTCCCAGGACCCAACCTTGGGAGGAAAAAATGTTTGGTGATATATCGAAACACTAAAATCATCCACAATCAACCTGAATCCATCTTGACGGCCTCTGTCAATTCATCCCTCTTCCTCTTCATTTCTCTTCCTTCTCTCTTTCTTTATGAATTTCTTCTCCATTTTCCTTTTATTTATTTATTTATGTATTTATTCATTCTTTTGCAGTAGAGGACCTCACAACGGGGATTGTTTTGTAACATTTTTTTGGACTATTTCTGCTCTGTAATCTTGGAGTTCTTATTTAAACCGAAGATGCGTTCAAAGTGTGGATATTAAAACTAGTTCACAAGTGTCAGCTATATTAAATGACATAGCTCTGTTTATAATTTGACCGCACAGAACAGAAAATTCGTGCTGCCTTTAGTTTTCAAACATGGGAGCTAGTGAGTGAATGTTACAATTCACCCCACAGCCTGGGTCTAGCTTGTAACAGACCCTGGGAGATGAAGATTGTAACATTATGAAATTCAAGGATTTACAAACAACAAAAAAAACAGTTATGAAGGCTTTTTTATTCAGCCTCCAGATTCAGATTTTATTAACATGTTCGGTGTGTGGTCGCAAAACAAAAAAATACATAAAAATGAGCATATAATATTAATAATAATATAAGAGTAATAATAAATAATTAGTAATTTATGATTAAATAAAACCAATTAAAACACTAAAAAGGTCCAATAATATTTTCTCGTGCCATGCCCCCAATCCCTGTGACTTTGTTGCCAAACATTTTATAAAACTCATGAACATGCCAATGTTGTGTTAGTGACCTTTTTGAAATATGAATTTTAAAAAAAATCTCAAGGGTTGAGGCGACAAGAAAGTTTTTGGCAACTTCTCCGTCTGTAGTTGAGGCTGAGAGAGGAGTGGGTTAGAAAAGAACAGGCGCTGTCGATCGCCCCCTGTACAAGGAAGGAAGGAAGAATGACGAACCGAAGCTGCAGCTGTCCTTTGCCACAAGCGAAAGAAAGATGAGAAGCGAGATGAGAAAGGCCCAAAAGAGAAGAAGAGAGCCGAAAGCGAAAGCAAGTGAATTTAAAGGACGAGAGGCCGTGGCTGCCGATGGTGAAGTAGCGCGAAGTAGGAAGATGGCAAGCCAACTAAAGCTTACAGCACACATCCTCGGGTATCATTACCCAGGCGGTCTCCTCCATCCAAGTAACCTAACCTAGGCCCCCGACCCCTGACCTTACGCTTCCCGAGATTCGGACGAGATCGGGCCGTGCCTCAAGGGTGGTATGGCGTAACCGTTAAGCGATAGAAATTGCAGATCAGATAGCGAGGCTACTTAAAGCAGGCGCAACAAGAACGGCAACAACGGCGGCAGACAGACAGAACCTACACGGCGTCGGCCCGCTTTCAACACATTTAAATTATTTTAGCGTTTCATCAACTCACAATAACCCACCGGCAGTTAGGTCCCAGACCAAACCTTGGAAAGAAAAAACATAAACTGATGAAATCTCCGAAACAACTAAAAATCCACCACATCAACCTGAATTCCAATTTGACGGCCGTTGTTTGTTTCCAATTCATCCCTTTTCTTTCTTTCTTTTCTGTTTCTCTTCTTTCTTTCTTTCTTTCCTTTATTGGAATTATCTTCCTCCATTTTTGCTCTTTATTTATTTATTTATGATATTCTATTATTTTTTGCAAAAGTACAACGTAGGATACGAGGACACCCGGGGGGGATGGTTTTCTGTAACATTTTTGACATCTTCTGTCTGTTATCTTGGAGTTCTTTACTAAAACACCAATGCGTTTCTTCAAAGTGTGATTTTCTAAAAACTAGTTCACAAAACGCTGGGTCAGCAAAATTAAATGACATTTAGCCTAGTTATATTTGATCGCACAAAACAGGGAAAATTCGCTGCTTTAGTTTAATTTTTTTTTAAAAAAATTTTTTTTAAACTTTCAACATGCACTAGTGAAATGTTACTCAATTCAACCCACATGCCTGGGTTAGTTGCTTAACTAGGACCCCCTTCCCCTCGGGATGAGACTGTAAAAACATTATGACAAATAAGGATTACAACAACAAAAAAAAAAACAGTTATGAAGGCTTTTTTATTCATGCCTCAGATTCTTTTAATCCATAGTTGGTGTGTGTGCCAAAATCACAAAAATAATAAAATGACGCCACTTAATTCTAATAATAAATATAAAAGTAATAATAATTAATAGTAATTTATATTAAATAAAACCAAATTATTAACACTAAAAAGGTCCAATATTTCTCGTGCATGCCACTCCTGCTGACATCGTTGCCCAAACCATTATACAAACCTAGACTAGAACACTGCCAATCGTGTGAGTAGATTAGTAATAGAATCCGCTTAACTACTAAAAGCCTTTTTTAACTAACAAACTTCTTTTTACCTTTTCTTCTTTTTGAAATATGAATTTTTAAAAATCTCAGGGAGTTTTTTGTTTTTGTATTGAGTTGGGGGGCGACGGAAAGGAAAGTTTGGCAACTTTCTCGTGTAGTTCGAGGCTGTGAAGAGGAGCGGTTAGTAAAGAGAACAGGCGCTGTCGATCGCCCCCTGCAGGAGGAAGGAAAGAATGACGAAGCTGAGCTGTCCTTCTGCCACAGCGGAAAGCAGACTGAGAAGCGAGAGAAGAGAAAGGCAACATGGAAAGAAAGGAAGAAAAGGAAAGCAAGTGAAATTTTTCTATATAAAAAGGAGAGAGCCTGACCGTGTCCATGGTGAAGTAGCGGAGTAGTGAAGATGAAGCAAAAGCTTACAGCACCCTGGTATTCCCAGGCGGTCTCCCATCCAAGTACTAACCTAGGCCCGACCCTGCTTAGCTTCCGAGATCGAGACGAGATCGGGCTGAACCGTGCTCAGCGGTGGTATGGCCGAGTTAAAGCGAGAGTTGCAGTCGATATAGCGATGCGAGACTACTTAAAGCAGGCGAACGGCAACAACCGGCGGCAGGGACAGAACAGACCTACACGGCTCGGCCCGCTTTCACAACATTTAATTATTAGCGTTTTCATCAACTCACAAACCACCGGCAGTTCCCAGACCAGAAACCTTGGGGACCGCACAAAAACTGTGAAATCGAACACTAAAATCACACAACATCAAACCTGAATTCCCAATTGAACGGCACTTGTCAATTCATCCTTTCTTTCTTTCTTTCTTTCTTTATGAATTTCTTCATCCATTTTTCTCTCTTTCTTTATTTATTTATTTATGTATTTATTATTTTTTTGCAGAGTCAGTAGAGGACCACCGGGGATGGTTTTGTAACATTTTTGACATTTCTGTCTTGTTATCTTGGAGTTCTTTTAAACTCAATGCGTTCAAAGGTGTGATTAAAACTAGTTACAAGTGTCAGCTATTAATGACATAGCTGTTATATTTGACGCACAAACAGAAAATTCGTGCTTTAGTTTCAATACATGACTAGTGAAATGTTAACCAATTCATCCCCCACAGCCTGGGTTAGTTAATATTTGTAACAGACCCTGGGATGAGACTGTAACATTATGAAATAAGGGAAGGCTTACAACAACAAAAAAAAAAGTTATGAAGGCTTTTTATTCAGCTCAGATTTTTTAACATAGTTGGTGTGTGTGCAAAACAAAAATAATTTTTAAAAATGAGCATTAATATTAATAATAATATAAAGTAATAATTATAATAGTAATTATATTAAATAAAACCAATTAAAACACTACAAAAAGGTCCAATATTTCTCGTGCATGCCATCCTGTGACTGTTGCCAACATTATAAAACCCATGAACATGCCAATGTGTGGTCTGTTGTGGTTACGAACTTTTTGAAATATGAATTTAAAAAAAATCTCAGGGTTGAGGCGACAAGAAAGTTTGGCAACTTCTCGGTGGTTGTATAGTTGAGGCCTGAGAAGAGGAGCGGCTTAGAAAAGAACAGGCGCTGTCGATCGCCCCCTGCATGGAGGAAGGGAAAGAATGACGAAGCTGAGCTGTCCCTTGCCACCAGCGAAAGCAGAGAGAAGCGAGAGAGAGAAAGGCAAAAGAAAGAAGAGAAAGGAAGCAAGTGAATTTAAAAGGAGGAGAGCCGTTACCATGGTGAAGTAGCCGGAGTAGTGAAGATGAAGCAATAAAGCTTACAGCACCTGGTATTCCCAGGCGGTCTCCCATCCAACAGTACTAACCAGGCCCCGACCCTGCTTAAGCTTCCGAGATGAGATCGGACGAGATCGGGCGTGCTCAGGGTGGTATGGCCGTAAGCAAAAAAGGGGCTGAGAGTTGCAGTCGATAGCGAGCTACTTAAAGCAGGCGAAGGCAACAACGGCGGCAGACAGACAGACCTACACGGCTTCGGCGCCGCTTTCACACATTTAATTATTAGCGTTTCAATCAACTCACAAACCACCGCAGCAGTTCCCAGACCAACCTTGGGGAAAAACTGTGAATGTGAAAATCGAACACTAAAATCACCAACATCAACCTGAATCCAATTGACGGCCGGAGTGATGTCAATTCATCCCTTTCTTTCTCGTTCTTTCTTTCTTTCTTTCTTTCTTTATGAATTTCTTCTCCATTTTCTTTTATTTATTTAATTTATGTATTTATTATTTTTTGCAGTAGAGGACACCGGGGATGGTTTTGTAACATTTTTGACATTTCTGTCTGTATCTTGGAGTTCTTTTAAACCAAATGCGTTCAAAGTGTGATTAAAAACCTCAGTTACCAAGTGTCAGCTATTAAATGACATAAGCCTGTTATATTTGACGCACAAACAGAAAATTCGTGCTTTAGTTTCAAACATGACTAGTGAAAATGTTACAATTCACCCCACAGCCTGGGTTAGTTGGTAAACAGACCTGGGATGGGATGAGATGTAACATTATGAAATAAGGGATTACAACAAACAAAAAAAACAGTTATGAAAGGCTTTTTATTCAGCCTCAGATTTTTTAACATAGTTGGTGTGTGTGCAAAACAAAAAAATAATAAAATGAGCATTAAATATTAATAATAATATAAAGTAATAACTTAATAATAGTAATTATATTAAATAAAAACATTTAAAACACTAAAAAAGGTCCAATATTTCTCGTGTGTTGCCATTGCCATCCTGTGACTGTTGCAAAACATTATTAAAAACCCATGAACATGCCAATGTGTGGTAGACTTTTTGAAATATGGAAATTTAAAAAAAATCCTCAGGGTTGACGGCGACAAGAAAGTTTTGGCACAACTTCTCGTGTAGTTGAGGCTCCCGAGAAAAATGAGAGAAGAGGAGCGGTTAGAAAAGAACAGGCGCTGTCGATCGCCCCCTGACACGGAGGAAGGAAGAATGACGAAGCTAGAGCTGTCCTTTGCCACAGCGAAAGCAGAGAGAAGCGCACGAGAGGAAGTAGAAAGCCAAAAGAAAGAAGAGAAAGGAAGCAAGTGAATTTAAAAAGGAGAGAGCCCGTGCCATGGTGAAGTAGCCGGAGTAGTGAAGATGAAGCAAAAAGCTTACAGCAGCCTGGTATTCCCAGGCGGTCTCCCATCCAAGTACTAACCAGGCCCGACCCATCTGCTTAGCTTTCCCGAGGGGGGTAAATCGGACGAGGCATCGGGCGAGTGCTCAGGGTGGTATGGCCGTAAGCGAGCAGTTGCAGTCGATAGCGAGCTACTTAAAGCAGGCGAAGGCAACAACGGCGGCACGGCTGCACAGGACAGAACCAGGGGCGGACTTAGTCATTTTGGGGCCCAAGGCTGGACCCAGACACAGACATGGGGCCCTCTACATTTTCCTTATTCCCTCCCCCTTTTGTCAATCCTTATTTATCTAAGAAAGCACCTACCTGTAACATTTCTCTTCAGCAGTCATCACATAGCAATGACGTGTCTAGACATCTTGAGCAGCATCTGTAACAAAAACAACAAAAAAAACAACAACCACAACATTCCGTTTAACAAATGCATCCACAGTAAAAATCTTATTTACCTAGTTATGTTCTGTGCAATAGCATTTATTGTCCATTTACAGGAAAGAGCAGCCCATTGGTTGTCAAATACCTTGTGTTTCTCAGGCCAGGTTTCTCTCTGAGATGGAATGTCTTAAAATGGATCTGCTTCTACTGCATAAATTGGGCAAGTTGTTTAGGCAGTCTTCCTGTTTTCTATCTTGTTATTACTAAAGTGAGAAGAAAACAATTGAAGACCAATAAGTGATCAATTATGCAGACAACAAAAATAAAATAATACACCGTTTTAAATGTTTACCTTTTTCTCTTCGCTCTTCTGACTTTCTCTCTTGTATGGCACCTCTTCAGCAGTCATCACACAGCAATGATGTCTACATATCTTGAGCAGCATCTATATAAAAACAACAACATTCCGTTTAACAAAATGCTATCTACAGTAAAATCTTATTTACCTAATATGTTCTGTGCATATAGCATTTATTTTCTATTTACAGGAAAGAGCTGACCATTGGTTGTCAAATCCACTTGGTTTCCTAGCAGCGGTTCTCTGATCGAAATGTCTAAATGGATCTGCTATCTCCCTTGTCTGTCTTTGCGTCTATCTTGCTCTTCTTCTTCTTATCTATTATGTCTCTCTCTTCATTCTCACCTTTCTCTGTCTTTGTTCTTCTCTTCCTCGAATTGGCCATTTCTTTATTAGAACGTACTGAAATTTCTCTTGCTTTCTCATCACTAATTAACTCAGGCTTTAATGGGCGGGTTGAGGAGCCAAATGAAAGAAAAAAGGAAAGTCTTGGGCTGCTGCTTAAATATTGCATCAAGTGCTTTAAAATCTGACTTTGCGAGCTTTGGCCTCAGCAAATCTTTGCTATCACTGAATTTCCATATCCAGTGACTTCCTGACTTCTGCTCAGGATGGAGAGAACAGCAGTGCGTGTAAGTGCAGACAGCCTGTCTGTGACTCATTAGTTGATCTAAGGTATGTTTTAATTAGTTTCAGTTGATGAGAAACTTCTCTCACCTGAAGCTACTGTAACAGGGAGAGGTGAGGAGGAGTCTGAATAGCAATATGCTTAAATTTGGATATACATCAAGTATATTCTCTTTATATATGTAGTCGAGCATCTCAAAAGGTGATGAGACAGTTGTGGGAAGGACCCTTTTTCAACAAAATTGCACCCTTTACCTCAAGCTTCAGATCTTCTGCATCAGATGTCATCCATCCTTTGCTCTAACCTATGGCAGCATTCATCAGCTTCCCTTCCCTTCTCAGTGCTTTCGCATTATGTTGATTGAGTTAAAAGAAATCCATAAAGCTCCGTAGAA
This sequence comes from Opsariichthys bidens, assembly GCA_037194245.1. NCBI lineage: Eukaryota > Metazoa > Chordata > Actinopteri > Cypriniformes > Xenocyprididae > Opsariichthys > Opsariichthys bidens. The sequence goes on along the minus strand of CM074303.1, from coordinate 14,862,940 downwards.
CATTTCCATGTTGGAAAATCTCTCCTCTACTGTGACAAAGTATTGTATCTACTAGAGGTAAAAAAAACTCTCTTTTGAAGAGCTCTTCTGCAGATGAGCTGAGTTGTGCTCTTGTTCCCCTTCATACTCAAACTGTTTAGTTTTTACGTACTCATGACGCACTTAGGCCAGCTCATCTCCACCTTCAAGCTTCTCTGCTATCTCTCTGGGCATCTGTTTTTATGCAGAATGAAATCCATAACACTGCGAAATTCTTGCAAGGAATTCTTTCCACCGCCCTAATTTTCTTCCCTCGCTCGTGTCTCAACTGAAAACTTTGGGGCTCTGCATGGATCTTACTCACTTTGTTTATCTGGAACAAACATTGTACCACACCAATCGGTACTTACCACAAAAAGGCCATCTCTGAAGCCTCCCCCTGGCAGATGCTTTCAGCTGTTGAGACAACATCTGCATCTCGTTTCTCTGCAGCGTTACTCCTTTAGATGCAGTTAATGCCTTCACGATTTCAAGGCAGCTCCGGTAGCGAATAGCTTTCACGGCTTCAACTCTGCACTCCCACCTGGCTTTTGTTGACAATGCCTTTAGTTGTATAAATTCTTGACGTGTTCTTTGGAGAATGGTCCAACGGGTGAATCGAAACTGAGGAGACTGGAAAAGAGTGTTAAAGTCGCTGTAATTGAACAGTCCCAAAGAAGCTGATGGACGACACAGAGGATTTGGCTGCGATCACCAACAACAAGATTCAGTGTGTGACTTCCACAAGGAACATATAACGCTTTGCTGTTATAATTCCAGCACTTCTCTTTTGGACTCCCTGCTCTTTTACCCCTGCATGTTGCTTCCCGTTATCACTAAGATTGGCCTCGACAGTTGGAAAGATCACCAGTCCTAGTGTTTCCAAGGTGGCCCTTAAAAATGTCTCGCAAATGCCTTTTCCTGTTGTGTCTAGTGCCTGAAAGAAATCAACAAAAGGTGCTCATGGATGGAGACACCTTTTGGGATAACTCACATATTACAATTCGTACTAGCACCTCACTGAGAAGGCTGGCTCATTGTGACTGAGGTCTGGAGTGCAGTCCATGAATTACAGCATAGTATTTGGCTGGTCTTTACTCTCTCTACAATTGCATTCAAATTGTACTTTTCACGCCACAGGGAAATCAGTTCATTTTGAATATTCTTGCTTAAATAACTGTCACTTAGCCGTTTTGCCTGTGAATTCTCCTCAAAAAGATAGTTCTTGCATCACTGGGTCAAACTGAGCCAATTAATTGTACTTGTCCAAGGAAATTTCCACCTTACAGGCTCAAACAATCTGTCTGAGTGACCACGAAATGCAAGATTGTGCTCTGTCAGATGATTTACAATTTGCAATAAGGTCTTCTTTAAAATTCTCTTTCCAGCGGTTTACTTCAAGAGCAATTAAATTCTTGGTTTACCTGATCTATAGCTGTGTTTGTTTTAAGTTTCTGAGTGAAAGATTGCGGCAAAAATATCCATGTTTGTTGATGTGTTCTGCAGACTTCTCATGCTGTCTCAAATCGGGCTGGCTGAAAAGATTTTTTCCAGTTATCAAACCCATCCCCACTTAGCTGAGGGCACTTGTCTCTGTTACCAAACAGACGACAACAATAAGCACACAACACAGTCGTTTTTTTCACTGGTACACGAGCCAGGACCTCTTTATTATTTTCTCCATTTTTCATTTGCAGATAGTAGTTTCTGTCTGTAAATCTTCGCCCCCCTCTTTGATTTTTAGGATAAATTCTGTCCTTAATCTGAACTCGGGCCTCTCTGTTCCGCTTTACACTATTGAGCAGCGCTCTTTGTCAGTGAGATGTTTTGGCCAGAGTGCTGGGTTCATCTTCAAGTGTAAAAACATTTGTCAGCAATTACTAGTAACTCACTAGTTGGTCGATCAGTATTGCCGTCTTCTTCCTCATTCGAGACGTCTTCGTCATAATCATCATCATCATCATCGTCGTCTTTTTTTTTTTTTTTTTCCATCATCATCATCATCATCATTGGAAGTTCTGTTATCTGCAGTTGTTATGATTTTCTTCCTGTAAAGTTGACTTGCACATGCTAGCAGCAACATCGCTTGAACAGCACTGGACTGGCACTGTCGGCAGCTTAGTAGCGGGTCGTCTCCTCCCATCGATGTCTAGCAGCATCATTGCTAAACCACTCGTGGTAGATCTACCGTTAGCATCAGTTTTAATGGGGGGGGGTTCGGGAGGGGTGGAGCCGGAGGATGTCGGGAAGGGGGGGGGCGAGGGGGGAGGGGGTGGGGTATAGGGGGGGATGGAGAGCGGCCGCCCGGGGAGGGGGTGCGGGGCTGGGGGGCGGGGGGAGGGAAGGTGCGCTGGGAAGTGGACGTGCGGGGGAGGGGGGGGGAGGGGGGAGAGATAGTGGGGAGCGCGGGAAAGGGCGGGGGCGCCCCGGGGGGGTAGGTAGCGGGCTGGGGCGGTGATAAAGGGGAGGGTTAGGATGGAGGTCCAAGGTGGGGGGAGGGCCGCGGCGGACCAGAGCAGGCTGGGGGGCGGGCGGGGGGCGGTGCTGGCCATGGGGCGGGGCGGCGGGGGGATGGGCAGGGACGGCGGCGGGGGAGGCGCGGGAGTGGAGTGGGGGGGAGCGAGGCGTCATGAAAAAGGTTGTTACTTCGGCGAATTTTGCTAAAAACCTTTTGCTTTCCTCCCGCTTCCTCATATTTTTCAGCAACCCCCGCTTGGGTTAGTTTCGCGTTCGTTTTTGTTCTGTCTACTCCTGTACATTCTGTCTGTCATTGTCACTGTCCAATAGCACAATATTCTTCTCTTCAGTTTTTTGGCATGGTACCAGCCTTGTCAATCACTTTTGCAGCGTGAGGCAGTAAGTGAGATAATGGAACAGTCCAATGTAGGCGGCGGGCGAGAAGGGTGGGGGGCCCCCTTCTGTCTGCGACACTAATGATTTAAGCATTCTGATGCGATTTTAGCGAATGGATAGTTTAAGAAATATATAATTTGCGCATAAGTAAAAAAAAAACAACAACAACCTTAACCATAAGTTAAAGAGGCATTTTGGGGGCCCCTAGAGTAGCTCAAGGCACCACTCCACCCCAGGGCACAATGACATCCGACCTTTGCCTAATGGTTAAGTCCGCCCCTGGTCAAGACCTACACGGCTCGGCCCGCTTTGACAACATTTAATTATTAGCGTTTCATCAAACTCACCAAACCACCAGCAGTTCCCAGACCAACACTTAGGGGAAACAATAAAAAACTGTGAAATTCGAACACTAAAATCACAACCATCAACCTGAATCCAATTGACGGCCTTGTCAATTCATCCCTTTCTTTCTTTCTTTCTTTCTTTCTTTATGAATTTTCTTCTCACATTTTCTTTTATTTATTTATTTATGCTATTTATTATTTTTTGCAGGTAGTAGTATGAAGGCACCAACACCGGGGATGGTTTTTGTAACATTTTTGACATTTCTGTCTGTATCTTGGAGTTCTTTTAAACCAATGCGTTCAAAGTGTGATTAAAACTAGTTACAAGTGTAAGCTATTAAATGACATAGCTGTTTTATATTTGACGCACAAAAACAGAAAATTCGTGCTTTAGTTTCAAACATGACTAGTGAAATGTTACAAATTCACCCCACAGCCTGGGTTAGTTCTACACAGACCTGTGGGATAGATGAGATAGTAACATTATGAAATAAGGATTACAACAACAACAAAAAAAACAGTTATGTAAGGACTTTTTATTCAGCTCAGATTTTTTTTTAACATAGTTGGTGTGTGTGCAAAACAAAAAAAAAAAATAATAATAAAAATGAGCATTAATATTAATAATAATATAAAGTAATAATAATAATAGTAAATTAAAATTATATTAAATAATAACCAATTAAAACACTAAAAAAGATCCAATATTTCTCGTGCATGCCATCCTGTGACTGTTGCCAACATTATAAAACCATGAACAATGCCAATGTTGTGGTAGACTTTTTGAAATATGAATTTTAAAAAATCTCAGGGTTGAAGGCGGACAAAAAAGTTTGGCAACTTCTCGTGTAGTTGAGGCTGAGAAGAGGAGCGGAGCTGGTTCAGTAAAAGAACAGGCGCTGTCGATCGCCCCCTGCAGGAGGAAGGAAGAATGACGCAAGCTGAGCTGTCCTTTGCACGACAGCGAAAGCAGAGAGAAGCGAGAGAGAAAGGCAAAAAGAAAGAAAGATAGAGAAAGGAAGCAAGTGAATTTAAAAGGATGAAGAGCCGTGCCATGGTGAAGTAGCGGAGTAGAAATGAGATGAAGCAAAAGGCTTACAGCACCTGGTATTCCCAGGCGGTCTCCCCATCCAACGTACCTAACCAGGCCCGACCCTGCTTAGCTTCCGAGATCGGACGAGATCGGGCAAGATGTTGCCTTTCAGGGTGGTCATGCGACCGTAAGCTGAGAGTTGCAGTCGAATAGCGAGCTCACTTAAAGCAGGCGAACCGAATGGGCAAACTAACGGCGGCAGACAGACAGACCTACACGGCTCGGACACCGCTTTCACACATTTAATTACTTAGCGTATTTCATCAACTCACAAAAACCACTCGGCAGTTCCCAGACCAATACCTTGGGAAAAACTGTGCCAAATCGAAACACTAAAATCACCACATCAACCTGAATCCAATTGACGGCCTTGTCCAATTCATCCTTTTCTTTCTTTCTTTCTTTCTTTCTTTCTTTCATTTATGAATTTCTTCTCCATTTTCTTTTATTTAGATTTATTTTATGTAATTTATTACTTTTTTGTTTGTTTTTTTGCAGTAGAGAACAGCCGGGGATGGTTTTGTCACATTTTTGACATTTCTGTCTGTATCTTGGAGTTTCGTTTTAAAACACCAATGCGTCTCAAAGTGAGATTAAAAACTAGTTACAAGTGTCAGCTTATTAAATGACATAGCTTGTTAGTATTTGACGCACAAACAGAAAAATTCGTGCTTTACGTTTCAAACGCATGACTAGCTGAAAATGTTACAATTCACCCCACAGGCCTGGGTTTGTTGTAACAGACCCTGGGATGAGATGTAACTTTATGAATAATAAGGACTTACAACAACAACAATACAAAAAACAGTTATGAAGGCTTTTTATTCAGGCTCAGATTTTTTAACCATGAGTTGGTGTGTGTGCAAAACAAAAAATATTGTTTTTATGGCTGAAGTGGTAAATGTGGTTGTTGTCTGTGTTTGGTTGTTGTTTGTGTTTTGGCCATTGTGATTTTTCTTTCGTTTTCCTTTTGGGGTTATTATAGTATTTATTTTTTGAAATTTTTAAAATGAGCAGCTTGGTCTAACCAAATGGATTAATAATAATATAAAAGTAATGTGCAATAATAATGTTGTCCTGGAATAGTATATTCATATTACAATAAACTAGGACAATTAAAGACTATTTAAACTAAAGAAAGGTCCTTATAATCCGCCCGAATCTAATTAACGGCGAATGCCATTCCATCCAATAATCCCCTCTAACTAAGAATAATCTCTCCATGTACCTGACATATCTCACATCAGTCAATATGATCCAACTTAAATTATCCAAATACACATCACGCCTCCCACTCGCCAATTACCACAGATCCTTCCCAACCACACGTCTAAATCACAATACCACCTCTCCACTTCTCTCCCCAACCTACACCATATCAAAATATTTCTCGGTGCATGCCATCCTGTGACTGTTGCCAACATTATATAAAACCAATGAACATGCCAATGTGTGGTAGACTTTTTGAAATATGAATTTAAAAAAATCTCAGGGTATCGAGGCGACAAGAAAGTTTGGCAACTTTCTCGTGTTAGTTTGAGGCTGAAGAAAGAGGAGCGGTTAGAACAAGAACAGGCGCTGTTCGATCGCCCTGCAGGAGGAAGGAAGAATGACGAAGCTGAGCTGTCCTTGTGCCACAGCGGAAAGACACGCTAGACAGAAGAGAAGCGGAGAAAGGAGAGGAAAGGCAAAGAAAGAAGAGAAAGGAAGCAAGTGAATTTAAAAAGGAGAGAGACCGTGCCATGAGTGAAGTAGCGGAATCAAAAGTAGTGAAGATGAAGCAAAAGCTCTACAGCACCTGGTCCATTCCCACGGCGCGGTCTCCCATCCAAGTACCTAACCAGGGCCCGAGCCCTGCTTTAGCTTCCGAGATCGGGACGAGAATCGGGCGTGCTCAGGGTGGTATGGACCGTAAGCGAGAGTTGCAGTCGATAGCGAGCTACTTAAAGCAGGCGAGGCAAAAACAACGGACGGCAGACAGACAGACCTACCACGGCTCGGCCCGCTTTCACACATTTAATTATTAGCGTTTTCATCAAACTCACTAAACCACGGCAGTTCACCAGACCAACCCTTGGGAAAAAAAAAAACTGTGAAAAATCGAACATCTAACAAATCACCACAACTTTTCACACCTGATATCCAATTGACGGCCTTGTCAATTCCATCCCTTTCTTTCTTTCTTTCTTTCTTTATGAATTTCTTCTCCATTTTCTTCTTAATTTAATTTTATTTATTTAAGTATTTATTATTTTTTGTTGTTTTTTTGCACCGTAGAGGGACAAAAAAGGGCCGGGGATGGTTTTTGGATCACTATTTTTGACATTTCTGTCTGTATCTTGGAGAGTTCTTTTTAAACTCAATGCGTTCAAAGTGAGATTAAAACTAGTTACAAGTGTCAGCTATTAAAAACTGACATAGCTGTCAATATTTGACGACACAAACAAGAAAATTCGCTGCTTTAGTTTTCAAACATGGACTAGTGAAATTGTTTACAAGTTCACCCCCATCAGGCCTGGGTTAGTATGTAAACAGACCACTGGGGGGGGATGAGATGTAACCATTATAGAAATAAGGATTACAACAACCAAAAAAAAAACAGAGTTATGGAAGGCTTTTTATTCAGTCATCAGATTTTTTTAACATAGTTGATGCGTGTATAAAAACACAACAAAAATAATAAAACTGAGCATTAATATTACTAATAATACTACAACAAGTACAAAACTAATAATAATAATTTATATTAAAATAAAACCAATTACAAACACTATAAAAAGATCCAATATTTCTCGTGCATGCCATCCTTCGTGACTGTTGCCATCATTATAAACACCTTCACTGAACATGCCAATTTGTGGTAGAACTTTTTTCGAAATCATGAATTTAAAAAAAATCTCAGGGTTGAGGACGGACAAACAATATGGTTTAGGCAAACTTTCTTTCCGTGTAGTTGAGGCTAGGCTGAGAAGAGGAGCCCGGTAGATTAGAAGAAGACAGTAAACAGGCGGCTTGTCGATCGCACCTTGCAGGAGGAAGGAAGAAATGGAACCGAAGCTGAGCTGTTCCCCTTAGCTCCACAAGCGAATGCAGAGAGAAGAGAGAGAGAAAGCGCAAAAAGAAAAGGACAGAGAAAGGAAAGCAAGTGAATTTAAAAGGATTGAGAGCAAGTTCCATGGTGAAATGTAGCGCGAGTAGTGAAGATGAAGCAATAAAGCTTAACAGCACCTGGGTATTCCCAGGCGGTCTCCCATCCACAAGTACTAACCCAAGGCCCCGACCCTGCTTAGCTTCCGACCCGATCGGACGAGATCGGGCCCGTGCTCATGGGTGGTATAGGCAGCCCGTAAGCGAGGAGTTGCCAGTCGATAGCGAACGCTACTTTAAGCAAGGCCGAAGGCAACAACGGCGAGCTAGATCAGACAGACCTACACGGCTCGGTCCCAGACTTTCATCACATTTAATTCTAATTAGCGTTTCATCAACTCACAAACCACCGGGCACGTTCCCCAGACCAACCTTGGCGGAGAAAAACTGTGAAAATCGAACAATAAATATCTACTAAAAAACACTAAAAATCATCCACATCAACCTGAATCCCAATTGACGGCAACTTGTCAAATTCATTACCCTTTCATTTCTTTTCTTTCTTTCTCTTCTTCTATGCGGAATTTGCTCTCTCCAATTTTCTTTTATTTATTTATTTATGTATTTATTATTTTTTGCAAGTAGAGGGGACACCGGGGATGGTTTTGATAAACAAAATTTTTTGACATTTCTGTCTTGTATCTTGGTAGTTACTTTTAAACCTATGCGTTCAAAAGTGTCGATTCTATCTAAAATCTTTTTTAAGTTTTAACAAGTGTAAGCTGATTAAATGACATAGCTGTTATATTGAAGCGACAAACCAGAAATTCGTGCTTAGTTCAACAATGACTAGTGAAATGTTACCATTCACCCCCACAGCCTGGGTTAGTTTAAGACCCTGGGCCATGACGATCGTAACATTATGAAATATGGTATTACAACATCAAACAAAAAAACAAGTATGATGGCTTTTTAATTCAGCTCATGATTTTTTCAACACATAGTTGGTGTGTGTGCAAAACACAACAAATAATTAAAGATGGTCATTAATATTTATAATAATATAACCAAAAGTAAAATAATACTAGAATTTATATTCAAAGTAAACACCCTACAATTACATAAACTAACAAAAGATCAATTATTTCTCGTATGCATGCCATCCATGTGGATGTTTGCCACAAACATTATTTTTAAAACCACCACACACCAATGAACATGCCCAATGTGTGGCCCTAGACTTTTTGACAATCATGAATTTAAAAAAATCTCTAGGGTTGATGGCGCGGACAAACAAGTTTAGGCAACTTCTCGTGTAGTTGAGGCTGCCGAGAAGAGGAGCGGTTTGAAAAGAACAGGCGCTGTCGATCGCCCCCCTGCAGGGGAAGGGAAGAATGTCGAAGCTGGCTGGTCCTTTGCCACAGCGAAAAGCATGCAGAGATAGCCGAGAGAGAAAGGCAAAAGAGAAAGAGAGAAACGGAAGCAAAGTGTGAAATTTTTAAACAGGAGAGAGCCGTGCCATGGATGAGTAGCGGGAGTAGTGCAAGATGAAGCAAAAGCTTACTGGCTACCTCGGTATTCACAAGTCCGGTCACCATCAACGTATAACAAGAGGCCCGACCCCATGCTTAGCATTCCGAGATCGGACGAGACGGGCGGCCGTGTCCAGGGTGGTATGGACCGTAAGCGAGAGTTTGCAGTCGAGAGACGAGACATACCTTCTTACATGCAGTGCGAAGGCAACAACGGCGCTGCAGCATCCAGAAGACTACTACGGCTCGGCCAGCCTTTCAACACTTTAAATTATTAGCGATATTCATTCAACTCACAAAAACTAACGCAGTTCCCCAGACAAACTTGGGAATAACTGTTGTAAATCGAACTACTAAAATTCACCACATCAAACCTGGAATCACAATTGAAGGCCTTGTAAAATTAATCCCTCTTTCTTTCTTACTTTTCTTTCTTTCTTTCTTTATGGAATTTCCTTCTCCATTTTCTTTATTTTTCTATTATATGTATTTATATATTTTTTGATTTGTTTTTTTGCACCACCCCACCACCCAACCCCAACTAAGTAGAGAACACCCGGGGATGGTTTTTGTCACAATTTTTGACTTTTTATGCTCCTGTATCTTGGAGTTCTTTATAAACCAATGCGTTCCAAAGTCGAGCATTTTCTTAAAATCTAGTTTACAAGTGTCAAGCTATTAAAATAGAATAGTGTTATATTTGGGACGCAACAAACAAGAAATTTCGATGCTTTAGTTCTCAAACATTGGACTAGTGAAAATGTTACAATATCAACCCCACAAGCCTGGGTTCAGTTGTAACAGGGACCCCCTGGGAATTGTGAGATGTCAACATTATGAAATAAGGATTACAATCAACAAACACAAAAACAGTTATGAAGGCTTCTTTATTCATGCTCAGATTTTATCTAACATGTTGGTGTGTGTGCAAAACAAAAAATAATAAAATGAGCATTAATATTAATAATAATATAATGTTTAAATAATAATAATAATAGTTAATATATTATAATAAAACCAAAGTTTCAAAACACTTACAAAACAAAGGTACCAATAATTCTCGTGCATGCCATCATGCTGATGTTGACCCAACAATTGATAAAACCATGAACATGCCAATGTGTGGTAGACTTTTATGAAATATGATATTTAAAAAAATCTCAGGGTTGAGGCGGGCGCGCACAAGATAACAGTTTCGGCAACTTCTCGTCGTAGTTGAGGCTCGAACGAAGAAGGAAGCCGCACCGCGAGTTAGAAACAAGAATAGGCGTGTCTCGATCGCCCTCAGCAGGAGGAACGGAAGATGACCGAAGCTGAGCTTGTTTCCTTTGCCACAGAGAAAGCAGAGAGAAGCGAGAGAAGAAAGGCAAAGAAAGAAGAAGAAAAGGAAGCAACTGAATTTAAAAGGAGAGAGCCGTTGCCATGGTGAGAAGTAGCGGCCAAGTAGATGAGATGAAGCAAAAGCTCACCTACCAGCCACTGAGTAAAATCTTCCCCAGGGGCTCTACCATACCAAGTTACTTAAACCAGGTCCCGACCCTCATGCTGATTCCGATTATCGGACGAGATCGTGGCCCGGGCGCTGCTCAGGGTTCGGTATGGCCGTAAGGTAAGAGTTGCAGTCGATAGCGAGATTACTTAAAGCAGCGCGAACGGCAACACCAACATACGGCGGCAGAAAGACAGACCTACACGGCTCGGCTCCGCGCTTTCTTCACATTTATTTATTTAGGCGCTTCATCAACTCATCAAAATCCTCCGGCAGTAGTTCAACAGCACCAAACTTGGGAAGGAAGAAAAACTGTGAACATTAGCGAACACTCACAAACACCACATCAACCTGAATCCAATTGACGGCCCTTGTCAATTCATCCCTTTCTTTCTTTTCTTTCTTTCTTTCTTTATTTATGAGAATTTATTCCTACCATTTTTTTTCTTTTCTTTTTATTCTCATTTACTTTATGTTATTTATTATACTTATTTGTGTTTTTTTTTGCAAGTAGAGGAACACACCGGGGGTTGGTTTGTCACATTTTTGACCATTCTGTCTGTATCTTGGAGTCTTTTTTTAAAAAACCCAATGAGTTCAAAGTGAGATTAAAGACTATCTACAAAGTGTCAGCTATCTAAATCGACATTAGCTGTTATATTTGACGCACAAACAGTATATTCGAGCTTTAGTTTCAAACATGACTAGTGAAATTGTTTACAATTTCAAACCCCCACATGCCCTGGGTTAGTTGATAACAGACTCCTGGGATGAGATGTAACATTATGAGAATTAAGGATTTAAACAACAAAAAAAAAACGTTATAAGGCTTTTTATTCAGTAAGATTTTTTTAACATAGTTGATGGTGGATAAAACAAAAATATAAATAAAATGAGCATTAACTATATTACTAATAATTATAAAGTAAGAATAATCAATAATTAATATTAAATAAAACCAAATCTAAACACAACATAAATAAGATCCAAATTATTTTCTCGTGCATGCCCATCCTGTGACTGTTGCCCACATTATGAAAACACATGAAACATGCCAATGTGTTGGTAGACTTTTTGAAACTATGATAATTTAAAAAAATTCTCAGCGGTTGAGGAGGACAAAAAATTTACAGTCTTGGCATAACTTCTCGTGTAGTTGACGGCTCTGAGAAGAGTAAAGGCGGTAGAACTAAGAACAGGCGCTGTCAGATCGCCCCTTCTGCAGTCAAGGAAGAAGAAAAAGAAATGTCGGCGAAGCTGAGCTGTCCTTTAGCCACTAGCCGAAAAAGCAGAGAGAGGGAAGGCGAGGTAAGAGGAAAGGCAAAAGAAAGAGAAGAAAGAGAAGCAAGTGAAACTTTAAAAGGAGAAGAGCCGTGCCAATGGTGAAGTAGCGGAGTCAGTGAAGATGAAAGCAAAAGCTTACAGCACATATGGTTCATTACACAGGCGGTACTCCATCCAGTCAAACTAACACCGAGGCCCCCGACCTGCCTCTTAGCATTTCCCTGAAGATCGGCACGAGATCGGCTTAGAGTGACTCCGGCGTGTCTCAGGGTGGTGTATGGCGGTAAGCGGAGAGTTGCCGTCGTATAGCGAGGCTACTTTAAAAGCAGGCGAAAGGCAACTCAACGGCGGCCGACAGACAGTACCTACCACGGCTCGCGCCCCGCTATTCTCACATTTAATTATTAGGTTTATCGAAATCACCAAACCACAACGGCACACGTTCACAGAACCAACCTTGGGAAAAAATTGTGCATACTGAAATACGAACACTTAAAATCACCCACCATAAACCTGAATCCAAATGAACGGCCTATGTTGAATTCATACCTTCTCTTTCTTTCTTTTATCTTTCTTGACTTTATGAATTTTTCTCCATTATTTTTTTTCTATATTTATTTATCGTTTTTTTATATATTTTTGTTGTTTTTTTGCAGTCAGAGGAACCACGGGGATGGCTATGTCTTTGTCACTATTTTTTGGACATTTTGAATGTATCTTGGAGTTCTTTGCAAAACCAAATGAGTCAAAAGTGTAGTTTTACATCAAATAGTTAAAAAGGTCAGCTTCTATTAAAATGACATAAGCTCGTTATATTTGGACGCACAAACTCAGAAAATTCGTGCCTTATTGCTTTTGTTTCAAAACTCATGACTAGTGAAAATTGTTACAATTTCACCCCCACAGCCTCGTGCGGTTAGTTGTAACAGACCCTGGGAATGGACTGTAAACATTTTATCGAATTTAGAGATTACAACAAACACAAAATAAACATAGTTAATGTAGGATTTTTATTCTGCTCAGATTTTTTAACAATATGTTGATGCGTGTTAAAAACAAAAAATAATAAAATTGCAGCATTAAATCTTAACTAATAATATAAAGTACATCAATAATATTAATATTATTATTAATTAATATCCAATAGTTTATATACACTTAAAATTATGAATCCACACTTTTTCTTCGGGCCATGCACAGATGTGACTGTGCCAAACATTATAAAACGAAATGAACCATGCACAATGTGGTCAGAACGGTAGACTTTTTGAAATATGAAGATTTAAAAAAATTAGGGTTGAGGCGAACAAGAAAGCTTTGGCAACTTTCAGTGTAAGATCGAGGCTCTCCTCGTGAAGAGAGCGCGGTTTAATAAGAAAAAAGGCGCGCTCGATCGCCCCCTGCAGGAGGCAAGGAAGAATTGACGAGCTGAGCTGTCCTTTGCCACAGCGCGGAAAGAGAGCAGCGACGAGAAGGCGAGTGAGAAAGGCAAAAGAAAAGAAGAGAAAGGAAGCAAGATGAATTTAAAAGGAGAGAGCCGTGCTGTATGGTGAATGAAGTAGCGGAAGTAGTGTAAGATACGATGAAAGCAAAAAGCTTAACTGCACCTGGTACTTCACCAGGCAGGGTCTCCCATCCTAAGCTACACTACACCCAGGCCTCGACCCTGCTTAGCTTCCGATGTGATTTCGGGACGAGATCGGGCAGTGATCATGACCTCAGGGTGGTATGGCCGTAGCGAGATTTGCAGTCGAATTAAGCAGAGCAGCTTACCTTAAGCAGGCAGAAGGCCAACAACGCGGCGACGACAGACAGACCTACACGCTCGGCCCGCTTTCACACATGTAATTATTAGCGTTTTTTCATCTCAACTAACTAACCACCGGCCAGTTCCCCAGGACAAACACCTTGGGAAAAACACTGATGATGATATCGGAACACCTAAAATCACCATACAATCAACACTGAAATCACCAATTGACGGCAACTTGTCAATTCATCCTTTCTTTCTTTATTTCTTTCTTTCCTTTCTTTATGAACTTCTCTTCTCCAATTTTCGTTTATTATAGTTATTTATGTTTTTATTATTCTTGCTGTTGATTTTTTGGCAGTAGAGGTCAACCAGGGGACATGGTTTTGTTCCAACATTTTGACATTTTCTGTCTGTATTCCCTTTGGACGTCTCTTTTAATACCAACTGCGTTACAAAGTAGAGAGTAAAACTAGTTACAAGTGTCAGCTATTACACATGACTAAGCTTGTTTATTTGACGCCCACTACAAAACAGAAAATTCGGTGCCTTTTAGTTTGAAACTTGATAGTGAAAAAGTTACGAATTCTACCCCACAGCTGGGTTAGTTGTAACAGACCCTGGGCATGAGATGTAACATTATGAAACTAAGGATACAAAACAAAAAAAACTACGTTATGAAGGCTTTTTATTTCAGCTCAGATCTTTTTTAACATAGTGATGCGTGTTGTATAAACAAAAAATAATAAAAAACTGAGATTAAATTACTAATAATAAAGTAATAATATAAATTAGATTATATTAAATAAAAACCAATTAAAACACCTAAAAAAAGATCCACTATTATATTTCTCGTGACTGCAATCCTGTGGTGTGACTGATTGCCCACATTATTAAACACTCGAACATGCCAATTGTGGTAGACTTTCTTGAAATATGATTTAAAAAAATTCTCATGGTTGAGGTCGCCACCAAAAAAGTTTGGCACAATTATGTTGTGTACTGTAGTTGAGGCTCGAGGAAGAGTGGAGCGGCTGTTAGAAAAGAAAGCGCTTTGTCGATCGCCCTCTGCAGGAAGGACAGCGAAGAAATGACGAAGCTGTGCTGTTCCCCTTGACACAGCGAAAGCACGAGAGAAGCGAGAGGACGAAAGGCAAAAGAAAGAAGAGCAAAGGAAGCAAGTTGAATTTAAAACAGGAGAGAGCCGTTGCCCATGGTGAAAAGTTAGCGGACGCTAGTGAAGCATGAAGCAAAAGCTTACAGACCTGGTATTCCCAGGCGGCTTCCTCCCATCCAAGTTCACTAACCAGGCCCCGACCGCTGCGTAGCATTTCCGCAGACTGGCACGACGATCGCGGCGTGCCTCAGGGTGGTATGGCCGTAAACGGAGAGTTGCAGTCGATAAGAGAGCTACTCTTAAAGCCAAATGGCGGAGGCAACAACGGCGCAGACAGACAGACCCTTCACGGGCTCGGCGCCTTTCACACATTTAACTTGGATAGGCGTTTCAGGTCAACTCGACGAAACCACCGGCAGGTTCCCAGAGCCAACCTTGCGAGAAAACCTGTAGAAATCGAACACTAAAATCACCACATCAACCTGAATCCAATTGACGGCCTTGTCAATTCATCCCTTTCTTTCTTTCTTTCTTTCTTTATGAATTTCTTCTCCATTTTCTTTTATTTATTTATTTATGTATTTATTATTTTTTGCAGTAGAGGACACCGGGGATGGTTTTGTAACATTTTTGACATTTCTGTCTGTATCTTGGAGTTCTTTTAAACCAATGCGTTCAAAGTGTGATTAAAACTAGTTACAAGTGTCAGCTATTAAATGACATAGCTGTTATATTTGACGCACAAACAGAAAATTCGTGCTTTAGTTTCAAACATGACTAGTGAAATGTTACAATTCACCCCACAGCCTGGGTTAGTTGTAACAGACCCTGGGATGAGATGTAACATTATGAAATAAGGATTACAACAACAAAAAAAACAGTTATGAAGGCTTTTTATTCAGCTCAGATTTTTTAACATAGTTGGTGTGTGTGCAAAACAAAAAATAATAAAATGAGCATTAATATTAATAATAATATAAAGTAATATAATAATAATAGTAATTATATTAAATAAAACCAATTAAAACACTAAAAAAGGTCCAATATTTCTCGTGCATGCCATCCTGTGACTGTTGCCAACATTATAAAACCATGAACATGCCAATGTGTGGTAGACTTTTTGAAATATGAATTTAAAAAAATCTCAGGGTTGAGGCGACAAGAAAGTTTGGCAACTTCTCGTGTAGTTGAGGCTGAGAAGAGGAGCGGTTAGAAAAGAACAGGCGCTGTCGATCGCCCTCTGCAGGAGGAAGGAAGAATGACGAAGCTGAGCTGTCCTTTGCCACAGCGAAAGCAGAGAGAAGCGAGAGAGAAAGGCAAAAGAAAGAAGAGAAAGGAAGCAAGTGAATTTAAAAGGAGAGAGCCGTGCCATGGTGAAGTAGCGGAGTAGTGAAGATGAAGCAAAAGCTTACAGCACCTGGTATTCCCAGGCGGTCTCCCATCCAAGTACTAACCAGGCCCGACCCTGCTTAGCTTCCGAGATCGGACGAGATCGGGCGTGCTCAGGGTGGTATTCCGTAAGCGAGAGTTGCAGTCGATAGCGAGCTACTTAAAGCAGGCGAAGGCAACAACGGCGGCAGACAGACAGACCTACACGGCTCGGCCCGCTTTCACACATTTAATTATTAGCGTTTCATCAACTCACAAACCACCGGCAGTTCCCAGACCAACCTTGGGAAAAACTGTGAAATCGAACACTAAAATCACCACATCAACCTGAATCCAATTGACGGCCTTGTCAATTCATCCCTTTCTTTCTTTCTTTCTTTCTTTATGAATTTCTTCTCCATTTTCTTTTATTTATTTATTTATTTATGTATTTATTATTTTTTGCAGTAGAGGACACCGGGGATGGTTTTGTAACATTTTTGACATTTCTGTCTGTATCTTGGAGTTCTTTTAAACCAATGCGTTCAAAGTGTGATTAAAACTAGTTACAAGTGTCAGCTATTAAATGACATAGCTGTTATATTTGACGCACAAACAGAAAATTCGTGCTTTAGTTTCAAACATGACTAGTGAAATGTTACAATTCACCCCACAGCCTGGGTTAGTTGTAACAGACCCTGGGATGAGATGTAACATTATGAAATAAGGATTACAACAACAAAAAAAAACAGTTATGAAGGCTTTTTATTCAGCTCAGATTTTTTAACATAGTTGGTGTGTGTGCAAAACAAAAAATAATAAAATGAGCTTTAATATTAATAATAATATAAAGTAATAATAATAATAGTAATTATATTAAATAAAACCAATTAAAACACTAAAAAAGGTCCAATATTTCTCGTGCATGCCATCCTGTGACTGTTGCCAACATTATAAAACCATGAACATGCCAATGTGTGGTAGACTTTTTGAAATATGAATTTAAAAAAATCTCAGGGTTGAGGCGACAAGAAAGTTTGGCAACTTCTCGTGTAGTTGAGGCTGAGAAGAGGAGCGGTTAAAAGAACAGGCGCTGTCGATCGCCCCCTGCAGGAGGAAGGAAGAATGACGAAGCTGAGCTGTCATTTGCCACAGCGAAAGCAGAGAGAAGCGAGAGAGAAAGCCAAAAGAAAGAAGAGAAAGGAAGCAAGTGAATTTAAAAGGAGAGAGCCGTTCCATGGTGAAGTAGCGGAGTAGTGAAGATGAAGCAAAAGCTTACAGCACCTGGTATTCCCAGGCGGTCTCCCATCCAAGTACTAACCAGGCCCGACCCTGCTTAGCTTCCGAGATCGGACGAGATCGGGCGTGCTCAGGGTGGTATGGCCGTAAGCGAGAGTTGCAGTCGATAGCGAGCTACTTAAAGCAGGCGAAGGCAACAACGGCGGCAGACAGACAGACCTACACGGCTCGGCCCGCTTTCACACATTTAATTATTAGCGTTTCATCAACTCACAAACCACCGGCAGTTCCCAGACCAACCTTGGGAAAAACTGTGAAATCGAACACTAAAATCACCACATCAACCTGAATCCAATTGACGGCCTTGTCAATTCATCCCTTTCTTTCTTTCTTTCTTTCTTTCTTTCTTTCTTTATGAATTTCTTCTCCATTTTCTTTTATTTATTTATTTATGTATTTATTATTTTTTGTTGTTTTTTTGCAGTAGAGAACACCGGGGATGGTTTTGTCACATTTTTGACATTTCTGTCTGTATCTTGGAGTTCTTTTAAACCAATGCGTTCAAAGTGAGATTAAAACTAGTTACAAGTGTCAGCTATTAAATGACATAGCTGTTATATTTGACGCACAAACAGAAAATTCGTGCTTTAGTTTCAAACATGACTAGTGAAATGTTACAATTCACCCCACAGCCTGGGTTAGTTGTAACAGACCCTGGGATGAGATGTAACATTATGAAATAAGGATTACAACAACAACAAAAAAAACAGTTATGAAGGCTTTTTATTCAGCTCAGATTTTTTAACATAGTTGATGCGTGTATAAAACAAAAAATAATAAAATGAGCTTTAATATTAATAATAATATAAAGTAATAATAATAATAATTATATTAAATAAAACCAATTAAAACACTAAAAAAGATCCAATATTTCTCGTGCATGCCATCCTGTGACTGTTGCCAACATTATAAAACCATGAACATGCCAATTTGTGGTAGACTTTTTGAAATATGAATTTAAAAAAATCTCAGGGTTGAGGCGGACAAAAAAGTTTGGCAACTTCTCGTGTAGTTGAGGCTGAGAAGAGGAGCGGTTAGAAAAGAACAGGCGCTGTCGATCGCCCTCTGCAGGAGGAAGGAAGAATGACGAAGCTGAGCTGTCCCTTGCCACAGCGAAAGCAGAGAGAAGCGAGAGAGAAAGGCAAAAGAAAGAAGAGAAAGGAAGCAAGTGAATTTAAAAGGAGAGAGCCGTTCCATGGTGAAGTAGCGGAGTAGTGAAGATGAAGCAAAAGCTTACAGCACCTGGTATTCCCAGGCGGTCTCCCATCCAAGTACTAACCAGGCCCGACCCTGCTTAGCTTCCGAGATCGGACGAGATCGGGCGTGCTCAGGGTGGTATGGCCGTAAACGAGAGTTGCAGTCGATAGCGAGCTACTTAAAGCAGGCGAAGGCAACAACGGCGGCAGACAGACAGACCTACACGGCTCGGCCCGCTTTCACACATTTAATTATTAGCGTTTCATCAACTCACAAACCACCGGCAGTTCCCAGACCAACCTTGGGAAAAACTGTGAAATCGAACACTAAAATCACCACATCAACCTGAATCCAATTGACGGCCTTGTCAATTCATCCCTTTCTTTCTTTCTTTCTTTCTTTATGAATTTCTTCTCCATTTTCTTTTATTTATTTATTTATGTATTTATTATTTTTTGCAGTAGAGGACACGGGGATGGTTTTGTAACATTTTTGACATTTCTGTCTGTATCTTGGAGTTCTTTTAAACCAATGCGTTCAAAGTGTGATTAAAACTAGTTACAAGTGTCAGCTATTAAATGACATAGCTGTTATATTTGACGCACAAACAGAAAATTCGTGCTTTAGTTTCAAACATGACTAGTGAAATGTTACAATTCACCCCACAGCCTGGGTTAGTTGTAACAGACCCTGGGATGAGATGTAACATTATGAAATAAGGATTACAACAACAAAAAAAACAGTTATGAAGGCTTTTTATTCAGCTCAGATTTTTTAACATAGTTGGTGTGTGTGCAAAACAAAAAATAATAAAATGAGCATTAATATTAATAATAATATAAAGTAATAATAATAATAATAGTAATTATATTAAATAAAACCAATTAAAACACTAAAAAAGGTCCAATATTTCTCGTGCATGCCATCCTGTGACTGTTGCCAACATTATAAAACCATGAACATGCCAATGTGTGGTAGACTTTTTGAAATATGAATTTAAAAAAATCTCAGGGTTGAGGCGACAAGAAAGTTTGGCAACTTCTCGTGTAGTTGAGGCTGAGAAGAGGAGCGGTTAGAAAAGAACAGGCGCTGTCGATCGCCCCCTGCAGGAGGAAGGAAGAATGACGAAGCTGAGCTGTCCTTTGCCACAGCGAAAGCAGAGAGAAGCGAGAGAGAAAGGCAAAAGAAAGAAGAGAAAGGAAGCAAGTGAATTTAAAAGGAGAGAGCCGTGCCATGGTGAAGTAGCGGAGTAGTGAAGATGAAGCAAAAGCTTACAGCACCTGGTATTCCCAGGCGGTCTCCCATCCAAGTACTAACCAGGCCCGACCCTGCTTAGCTTCCGAGATCGGACGAGATCGGGCGTGCTCAGGGTGGTATGGCCGTAAGCGAGAGTTGCAGTCGATAGCGAGCTACTTAAAGCAGGCGAAGGCAACAACGGCGGCAGACAGACAGACCTACACGGCTCGGCCCGCTTTCACACATTTAATTATTAGCGTTTCATCAACTCACAAACCACCGGCAGTTCCCAGACCAACCTTGGGAAAAACTGTGAAATCGAACACTAAAATCACCACATCAACCTGAATCCAATTGACGGCCTTGTCAATTCATCCCTTTCTTTCTTTCTTTCTTTCTTTATGAATTTCTTCTCCATTTTCTTTTATTTATTTATTTATTTATGTATTTATTATTTTTTGCAGTAGAGGACACCGGGGATGGTTTTGTAACATTTTTGACATTTCTGTCTGTATCTTGGAGTTCTTTTAAACCAATGCGTTCAAAGTGTGATTAAAACTAGTTACAAGTGTCAGCTATTAAATGACATAGCTGTTATATCAACCCAGTCTCACGGCAGTTCGTGACATAGTCACGAATTTTAATCTATTGATTCGTGTTCGTGAACACGAATTTCCCCATTTTTTCGTGTCACTCAGCACGACTTTCGCTCTAATGTATTTCAATGGGAAGCATCTTTCGTGTCTGCACCACGTTTTTCTTTCTGCCACTCATTCTAATGTATTTCAATGGGAAGCATCTTTCGTGTCTGCACCACGTTTTTCTTTCTGCCACTCATTCTAATGTATTTCAATAGGCATTTTTAAACTTTAAGCGCTACGTTACTCAACATTTAATCCGATTTTGTCCTTGATTTTATTGCGTTATATTCTGTAGGCTACTAACCATTGTGCTACGGCCATCGCTTCTAAATGTTGCGGTTTCTTTTCTGAGAAATGCCGTTTTTCCATCTGTTTGGTGCGTCAACTCTAACATTAGACTAAATACTACAGTACCCATGAGCCTTATCGACCGTTACCATGGTGAACACGTCAGCTAAAACTACCTGAGCACCCGCTGCCGATTCTCTGATATCCTCATCTTTAGGGGTTATTAGTTTGGGATATTAATTACATTAAAATAATTCAATTAAATCAACTTAAATTAATTAGTGGACGCCAGGATTGCCCGTGAGCCTCAGCATCAGTTGCTATGGAGACGGAGCTAGTCCGCTTTGCGATTGGGTGATTAGTTCAGGCCGCGGATTCTCTCATTGCGCTCAAACCACTGTCCAGGTAAGTCACGAGAGTTAAAGGTAATCGTCACGCTTTGCTTAAATGTTATAATGGATGTCTTTCTTTGCCTTTAGACTCACATGGTTTACATGTTAGGGGAACGAATTAAAGGCCGACCAATGCTTTCCACATTATAAGCAAAACCAAAAGACCGCGAAATTAGGCTTGCTAAATGGCTAACTAACTTCAACATAAGCTCACTCTAGTTATCTAACGTTAGACGATGTCTTTTTTTTCTCGGTCGTCGTGGTTCACCCACTACGTCACTGTAATGTCTCAGTAATAGTGATATAATAATAACTTGGCCTAAAGTTACTTTCACATAACGTTGCCTTTAAATCTGCGATGAGGAACCCCAGACGCATGTTACACGCATTTTGTGCAGCCGTACAGGAAATGGGGGGGGGGGGGGGGGGGGACGTACATTTTTATTAATTTATCTTAAATATTTATAAGAAAATGAGAATCTCTCACTATTGAGGTACACATTTTAAACCTTATATCAATATATGTAGCCTACAACTGCATAATTACCATTTTCTGTTCTCCCTGCAGATCCTGTCACACTTCACCTTTATAAACCTATAGATACACCTGAATTTCAAAACCCAAAGGCACTTTTAAGAGCCAACATCTGTCTATCCATTTTCTATCTCTGTCTATCTCTTGCAACTTCTCTGACCATCTATTGCACCATCTATATTTCTATCCTCTTCAATCTATCTCTCAGTCTCAATTTCTCAGTCTTTCCTCTCTATCTGTTTTATCCGTCTTTGTCTGTTTGTTATAATGCCAGGGGGGTCTACAAAAAAGATTTGTCCATTTTGTCAGGGCATTTTTTTTGCGCACAGAAGATCTGTTCCCACTGTAAAAAGGAGCAACTCTGAAGCAGCGGCTCAAGAAGAAGCTTCAGAGGTTTGATGACAAGCGAGAGGAATGGGTGGTTGGTCATAAGAAGAACCACAACATTGCATCCATCAAGGATGAAGCCATTATCATGGTATGTGCAATTTCTTACACTGTCCAGATCATTGAGGACAGTGGTTCTCTACTGGTCTGGCCATGGCTTTACACATAAATTGTGCGAATATGACTACTGGTGAATAAATAGACCTATAATGTAAGACTATGTTTTGTTAATACAATAAAGTTGGTAAGTGGGCATGAACCACCAGAGTCATTTAAAAAATATGCAAAATAACATTAAAAATGTTTTATTTTAGGGTTACCGAAACTACAGTTACCATGGAAATGGTAACGCATTACTAACATGTGCAGTTAATGAAAGATGGAAACTGTTGCTGATAAATAGAATGAACCTGCATGTAAATGTCCATTTGGTCATATAATGACAAATAATAATAATTATACATTTTCACTGTCCAATTGCACAGTGGTTAGACAATCATATCAATGTAGGTGCTAAATCCGAGCTACTAATGTTGCAAGAAGTTCTGTTGTACCCTCATGATGTCAGATTCATCTTTTTGCTGTTTTTCTAAATGGAACAGTTGGTTTTTGCTTCTACAGTATGATCCTTTCCTGTTTGCACATACTTGGTATACAAAAGCTAAACTGTCCATCAAGTTAAATATCTTGAATGGCATTAACCTGGATGCTGTCATCAATGTTATACTTTCTCAATAATTAATGCTTAGTTATATTTGTTGTTGTTTTTCTATTACTTTAAACAGCAAGTACACAATGTCATTTCATTGCAGCTTGAGAAACTCCATGCCATTGGATACAAGCCAATTCTGCTACTGGGAAAGGAGACCAAAAAGAAGGACAATAAGTGTGAAATTTTAACCCTCGCTGCACACTCTCCGCCTATGCCCAGGACTACCTTCAGAAGATGGGTTCATTTTATGAATACATTTGCGAAGGTGAGATGCATGCGTACTGTATTTTCACAACTAAATTATAAATCACCCCATAAACTTAAATTCAGTCATCAACTCCTAACCTCCTTGACAGTAGAAACTTGTGAGAGGTTTCCATTTTTATATAACCAACACAGTTTGTTAGCACAACACTGGGTCTTTTGAAAATAATTGAAGTATGTCAATATTTATCTAGCCTTTGACCGCAAAACAGCACTACCTCAAACCATTTTGTTAGATTTGGAAAACTACAACTTGTAAGACAACTGACTTCAAAGCCTTTTC
>CM074303.1:14787182-14834682 GCA_037194245.1 Opsariichthys bidens | reverse complement strand
TCGGTTCACCGAGCGGTTCCTGTTCCGGTTCCTACCAAGGGTGGGGCACGCCGGAGCGGCCCCAGGCTCTGTGGAGGTCGGGCCGATCGCCTTGTCTCGGGGCCCAGGCCAACCGTTAATGATCCTTCCGCAGGTTCACCTACGGAAACCTTGTTACGACTTTTACTTCCTCTAGGTAGTCCCGAAAAAGATATTTCGTCCATTTCATCCTTAGAGGAAGGGTTCGTGGACGGTGGCTCGTGGTCGCTGCGCGCCGGCCCCCCGAAATTTTTGGGGGGCCGGCCGAAGCGCTCCCCCGATCCTGGCCGGCCCCCCGACCGGCCCGAGCTTTTCGGCCGGGTCACACCCCGCCCGGGGGCCGGACGGGAGCCCCCCGAAATCCGAGACCAAAAATTGCAGTTCAGCCTTCGTCCACAGTGAGGAGCTATACCGTCCATATGCCCATAGATTGAATGGGATTCTCTGCCATTCATATTACCCAGACGGGGACGCTTTTCGATTCCTCCCCATGTCCCACGAACGCCTATTTTATCCCATTGTCCATTAAAGTAGGAAAGTGACCAGTGCCACGAACCCCTAATGTGTCCATTTCCCATTAAAATCGGCAAATGACCCCTCCCACGGATCCCTAATGTGTCCATTTCCCATTAAAATCGGCAAATGACCCCTCCCACGAACCCCTAATGTGTCCATTTCCCATTAAAGTCGGGAAGTGACCCATCCCAAGAACCCCTAAAGTGTCCATTTGCCCATTAAAGTGGGAAGTGACCAGTCCCACGAACCCCTAATGTGTCCATTTGCCCATTAAATTTGGGTAGTGACCCGTCCCACGAACCCCTAAAGTGTCCAGTTGCCCATAAAAGTCTCTAGTGACCAGTCCCAAGAACCCCTAAAGTGTCCATTTGCCCATAAAAGTCTCTAGTGACCCGTCCCACGAACCCCTAATGTGTCCATTTGCCCATTAAAGTGGGAAGTGACCAGTCCCACGAACCCCTAATGTGTCCATTTGCTCATTAAAGTATCTAGTGACCCGTCCCACGAACCCTATTGTGTCCAATTGCCCATTAAAGTTGGGTAGTGACCCGTCCCACGAACCCATAATGTGTCCATTTGCTCATTAAAGTCTATAGTGACCCGTCCCACGAACCCCTAAAGTGTCCAGTTGCCCATAAAAGTCTCTAGTGACCAGTCCCAAGAACCCCTAAAGTGTCCATTTGCCCATAAAAGTCTCTAGTGACCCGTCCCACGAACCCTATTGTGTCCATTTGCCCATTAAAGTTGGGTAGTGACCCGTCCCACGAACCCCTAATGTGTCCATTTGCTCATTAAAGTATCTAGTGACCCGTCCCACGAACCCCTATTGTGTCCAATTGCCCATTAAAGTTGGGTAGTGACCCGTCCCACGAACCCATAATGTGTCCATTTGCTCATTAAAGTCTATAGTGACCCGTCCCACGAACCCCTAATGTGTCCATTTGCCCATTAAAGTGGGTAGTGACCAGTCCCACGAACCCTAATGTGTCCATTTGCTCATTAAAGTTGGGTAGTGACCCGTCCCACGAACCCATAATGTGTCCATTTGCTCATTAAAGTCTATAGTGACCCGTCCCACGAACCCATAATGTGTCCATTTGCCCATTAAATTTGGGTAGTGACCCGTCCCACGAACCCCTATTGTGTCCAGTTGCCCATAAAAGTCTCTAGTGACCCATCCCACGAACCCCTAAAGTGTCCATTTGCCCATAAAAGTCTCTAGTGACCCGTCCCACGAACACCTAATGTGTCCAATTGCCCATAAAAGTCTCTAGTGACCCGTCCCACGAACCATAATGTGTCCATTTGCCCATTAAATTTGGGTAGTGACCCGTCCCACGAACCCCTAAAGTGTCCAGTTGCCCATAAAAGTCTCTAGTGACCAGTCCCAAGAACCCCTAAAGTGTCCATTTGCCCATAAAAGTCTCTAGTGACCCGTCCCACGAACCCCTAATGTGTCCATTTGCCCATTAAAGTGGGAAGTGACCAGTCCCACGAACCCCTAATGTGTCCATTTGCTCATTAAAGTATCTAGTGACCCGTCCCACGAACCCCTATTGTGTCCAATTGCCCATTAAAGTTGGGTAGTGACCCGTCCCACGAACCCATAATGTGTCCATTTGCTCATTAAAGTCTATAGTGACCCGTCCCACGAACCCCTAAAGTGTCCAGTTGCCCATAAAAGTCTCTAGTGACCAGTCCCAAGAACCCCTAAAGTGTCCATTTGCCCATAAAAGTCTCTAGTGACCCGTCCCACGAACCCCTATTGTGTCCATTTGCCCATTAAAGTTGGGTAGTGACCCGTCCCACGAACCCATAATGTGTCCATTTGCTCATTAAAGTATCTAGTGACCCGTCCCACGAACCCCTATTGTGTCCAATTGCCCATTAAAGTTGGGTAGTGACCCGTCCCACGAACCCATAATGTGTCCATTTGCTCATTAAAGTCTATAGTGACCCGTCCCACGAACCCCTAATGTGTCCATTTGCCCATTAAAGTGGGAAGTGACCAGTCCCACGAACCCCTAATGTGTCCATTTGCTCATTAAAGTTGGGTAGTGACCCGTCCCACGAACCCATAATGTGTCCATTTGCTCATTAAAGTCTATAGTGACCCGTCCCACGAACCCATAATGTGTCCATTTGCCCATTAAATTTGGGTAGTGACCCGTCCCACGAACCCCTATTGTGTCCAGTTGCCCATAAAAGTCTCTAGTGACCCATCCACGAACCCCTAAAGTGTCCAATTGCCCATAAAAGTCTCTAGTGACCCGTCCCACGAACACCTAAAGTGTCCAATTGCCCATAAAAGTCTCTAGTGACCCGTCCCACAAACCCATAATGTGTCCATTTGCCCATTAAATTTGGGTAGTGACCCGTCCCACGAACCCTAAAGTGTCCAGTTGCCCATAAAAGTCTCTAGTGACCAGTCCCAAGAACCCCTAAAGTGTCCATTTGCCCATAAAAGTCTCTAGTGACCCGTCCCACGAACCCCTAATGTGTCCATTTGCCCATTAAAGTGGGAAGTGACCAGTCCCACGAACCCCTAATGTGTCCATTTGCTCATTAAAGTCTATAGTGACCCGTCCCACGAACCCATAATGTGTCCATTTGCCCATTAAAGTTGGGTAGTGACCCATCCCACGAACCCCTAAAGTGTCCAGTTGCCCATAAAAGTCTCTAGTGACCAGTCCCACGAACCCCTAAAGTGTCCAATTGCCCATAAAAGTCTCTAGTGACCCGTCCCACAAACCCCTATTGTGTCCAAATGCCCATAAAAGTATCTAGTGAGCCGTCCCACGAACCCCAAAAGTGTCCAATTGCCCATAAAAGTCTCTAGTGACCCGTCCCACAAACCCCTATTGTGTCCAAATGCCCATAAAAGTATCTAATGACCTGTCCCACGAACACCTAAAGTGTCCAATTGTCCATAAAAGTCTCTAGTGACCCGTCCCACGAACCCCTAATGTGTCCAATTGCCCTTAAAACCGGCAAATGACCCCTGCCACGAACCCCTAACGTGTCCATTTGCCCATTAAAGTTGGGAAGTGACCTGTCCCAAGAAACCATAATGTGTCCATTTGCCCATTGAAGTTGGGAAGTGACATTTTTCAGACGACTCCCAGCCACGTGTCCGATGCCACGGCCCCCTCCCATCGTTCACCGGGGTGACTGTTCACTAACTTATTATAACTTTCCAGTACATGAATTTGAAGGTTAGGTCCTATCGTCATAAAAACTATTTTACTGCGCTCAGCAGACCCCCCTGAGTGCGTAGCACCAAGTTTCGTCCCAAAATTCCACCGTTCACGAACCCATAAAACGGTACAATGGGATTAACCTGACGTGGGATCGCCGTATCTCGGCTCCGGAAGGGTCTAGCGCCACCAAACTGGTGGTCCTGTCTAAGTCTGGTCGCCCTGGAACGGAATCCAGAGTTTCGAGAAGATTGGAGAAACTTTTTTTTCGGACCCAAAAAAACTAAAAGGTGTACCCCTTACAGTTTTTTTGGGTCCGAAAAAAAAAGTTTCTCCGATTTTCTCGAAACTCTGCATTACGGCACAGGGCACCGAGACGTAAAGAGGAGCGCAACTTTCGAGTCGTTGGGCCGTTAAATGCCCCGACGGGCAGAGGTAAGTGCAAATCAACCCATTTCCCAATAAAAAAAGCAGACAAACTTAGGCGTTCGTGGACACAGTTTTATAATTATTTGTGCAAATTTCAAATACATTTTTCAGGATTAAAACGCCCTGATGGTACTAAGGGCGCCCTTTCAAACGCGTTTTTGTAACTTTCGAGTCGTTCGGGCATTTCTGGTCCGAACGGGAAGAGGTAAGTGCAAACAGTCCCATTTCCCATCAAAGATCCCATAAAACGGTACAATGGGATTAACCTGACGCGGGATCGCCGTATCTCGGCTCTGGAAGGGTCTAGCGCCACCAAACTTGCAGTCCTGTCTAAGTCTGGTCGCCCTGTGTCACAATCCAGAGTTTCGAGAAGATTGGAGAAACTTTTTTTTTCGGACCCAAAAAAACTAAAAGGTGTACCCCTTACAGTTTTTTTGGGTCCGAAAAAAAAGTTTCTCCGATTTTCTCGAAACTCTGCATTACGGCACAAGGCACCGAGACGTAGAGAGGAGCGCAACTTTCGAGTCGTTGGGCCGTTAAATGCCCCGACGGGCAGAGGTAAGTGCAAATCAACCCATTTCCCAATAAAAAAAGCAGACAAACTTAGGCGTTCGTGGACACAGTTTTATAATTATTTGTGCAAATTTCAAATACATTTTTCAGGATTAAAACGCCCTGATGGTACTAAGGGCGCCCTTCCGAACGCGTTTTTGTAACTTTCGAGTCGTTCGGGCATTTCTGGTCCGAACGGGAAGAGGTAAGTGCAAATGATCCCAGTTCCCCATACCTAAAGAGCAGAATACCTATGGGCTCGTGTACAAAGTATTTTTGGGAATAAAACACCCAAGCGGTACTAAGGGCGCCCTTCCGAACGCGTTTTTGTAACTTTCGAGTCGTTCGGGCATTTCTGGTCCGAACGGGAAGAGGTAAGTGCAAACAGTCCCATTTCCCATCAAAGATCCCATAAAACGTTACAATGGGATTAACCTGACGCGGGATTGCCGTATCTCGGCTCTGGAAGGGTCTAGCGTCACCAAACTTGCAGTCCTGTCTAAGTCTGGTCGCCCTGTGTCACAATCCAGAGTTTCGAGAAGATTGGAGAAACTTTTTTTTCGGACCCAAAAAAACTAAAAGGTGTACCCCTTACAGTTTTTTTGGGTCCGAAAAAAAAGTTTCTCTGATTTTCTCGAAACTCTGCATTACGGCACAGGGCACCGAGACGTAGAGAGGAGCGCAACTTTCGAGTCGTTGGGCCGTTAAATGCCCCGACGGGCAGAGGTAAGTGCAAATCAACCCATTTCCCAATAAAAAAAGCAGACAAACTTAGGCGTTCGTGGACACAGTTTTATAATTATTTGTGCAAATTTCAAATACATTTTTCAGGATTAAAACGCCCTGATGGTACTAAGGGCGCCCTTCCGAACGCGTTTTTGTAACTTTCGAGTCGTTCGGGCATTTCTGGTCCGAACGGGAAGAGGTAAGTGCAAATGATCCCAGTTCCCCATACCTAAAGAGCAGAATACCTATGGGCTCGTGTACAAAGTATTTTTGGGAATAAAACACCCAAGCGGTACTAAGGGCGCCCTTCCGAACGCGTTTTTGTAACTTTCGAGTCGTTCGGGCATTTCTTGTCCGAACGGGAAGAGGTAAGTGCAAACAGTCCCATTTCCCATCAAAGATCCCATAAAACGTTACAATGGGATTAACCTGACGCGGGATTGCCGTATCTCGGCTCTGGAAGGGTCTAGCGCCACCAAACTTGCAGTCCTGTCTAAGTCTGGTCGCCCTGTGTCACAATCCAGAGTTTCGAGAAGATTGGAGAAACTTTTTTTTCGGACCCAAAAAAACTAAAAGGTGTACCCCTTACAGTTTTTTTGGGTCCGAAAAAAAAGTTTCTCCGATTTTCTCGAAACTCCTGATTACGGCACAGGGCACCGAGACGTAAAGAGGAGCGCAACTTTCGTGTCGTTGGGCCGTTAAATGCCCCGACGGGCAGAGGTAAGTGCAAATCAACCCATTTCCCAATAAAAAAAGCAGACAAACTTAGGCGTTCGTGGACACAGTTTTATAATTATTTGTGCAAATTTCAAATACATTTTTCAGGATTAAAACGCCCTGATGGTACTAAGGGCGCCCTTTCAAACGCGTTTTTGTAACTTTCGAGTCGTTCGGGCATTTCTGGTCCGAACGGGAAGAGGTAAGTGCAAACAGTCCCATTTCCCATCAAAGATCCCATAAAACGGTACAATGGGATTAACCTGACGCGGGATCGCCGTATCTCGGCTCTGGAAGGGTCTAGCGCCACCAAACTTGCAGTCCTGTCTAAGTCTGGTCGCCCTGTGTCACAATCCAGAGTTTCGAGAAGATTGGAGAAACTTTTTTTTCGGACCCAAAAAAACTAAAAGGTGTACCCCTTACAGTTTTTTTGGGTCCGAAAAAAAAGTTCCTCCGATCTTCTCGAAACTCTGGATTGCGGCACAGGACGAATAGACGTAGACAGGAGCGTCAGTTTGGTGGCGCTAGACCCTTCCAGAACCGAGATACGGCGATCCCACATCAGGTTAATTCCATTGTACCATTTTATGGGATCTTTGATGGGAACTGGGATCTTTGCACTTACCTCTTCCCGTTCGGGCCAGAAATCCCCGAATGACTCGAAAGTCACAAAAACGCGTGCGGCAGAGCGCCCTTAGTACCGCTTGAGTGTTTTATTCCCAAAAATACTTTGTACACGAGCCCATAGGTATTCTGCTCTTTAGGTATGGGGAACTGGGATCATTTGCACTTACCTCTTCCCGTTCGGGCATTTCTCGCCCGATTGACTCGAAAGTTGCGCTCCTGTCTACGTCTCGGTACTGAGACGTAGACAGGATCGGAACTTTCGAGTCTTTCGGGCGAGACATGCGAGGTAAGCGCAAACGATCCCATTTCCCAATAAAAAGAGCAGAATAATTTATTTTGTATAGGGGTTTGTGGACACAGTTTTCAGGTCATATCCTTGGAAAACGCCAAATTGAAAAATTCCGAAACTCGGGTCGAGGGAAGGTCTCGCGAGCCTCTATCAAACGAGACCTTCCCCGCGGTCGGGGGCCCTCGGGTTCTGGAGCTAGAGGCTCTTGAATATCGGGGTTTTGGCGAACGGCGATCCGCCAGGGGGCGTCCCCGAGCCCCGCGACGAATGTGTTCAGGTTGCGGTCAGATGGGGAGTATCTGACCCGAGTTTGAGCGCTCTGGGTCTTTCCGTTCCCGAGTTATGAGCGAAAGTTGACTTTTAATGGCCGCGGTCTATGGGGGCCGCCATTTTGTTTAGCGGCCGCCATTTTGTTTAGCGGCCGCCATTTTGTTTAGATTAACAAATAAGGGAAAAAAAATAATAATTTTTTTAATTAAATAAAAAAATAAATTAAAAGTGGGCGGGGCCAATCAGATTAATGGGTGTTCCCTGTT
Source organism: Opsariichthys bidens (assembly GCA_037194245.1). NCBI lineage: Eukaryota > Metazoa > Chordata > Actinopteri > Cypriniformes > Xenocyprididae > Opsariichthys > Opsariichthys bidens. Next base: position 14,827,075 of record CM074303.1, on the reverse strand, counting down.
CATGGACATGTGATCGGCTGTCATGGTACTTGGACTGGACAATGACTGCTATTGGCTAAGGGGGGTATGGCAACCACCATTTTGTTGAAATTGTCAGTCAAGCTGAATCATTGCAACAGGTGAGGCCAATTCTCATAATGAATTTTAGTGTGTACAGTTAATTGTTATTATAAGTCGTATATCTGTGCAACCCATTCAATAAAAAGTGGAAGGAAAATCATAGATTCCTTAATAAAAAGTGTTTATTGTGTTTTACTGTCTGTGTTGATGCAAAACACATTGCTTAATCACCTTGAAATAAAACCCATTCAATAAAAAGTGGAAGGAAAATCATAAAGTCCTTCATAAAAAGTGTTTATTGTGTTGTACTGTCTGTGTTGATGCAAAACACATTGCTTAATAACCTTTAAATGAAACCCATTTAATAAAAAGTGGATGGAATATCATAAATTCCTTCATAAAAAGTGTTTATTGTGTTTTTGTCTGTGTTGATGCAAAACAAGTAGTGTACAAACAGCCTTTTTGGCCAAAGTAAAGGAGGTGACAATACCATATCTCGACACCTGGTGGCGCTACAGCTCCCAAACCATGTGCAATCGTCTCCCCGTCCTCTAATTAGTATGCATACCAAATTTCAGCTCTCTAGGACATACGTACATCACTTGGATCCTTTTAAACGTTTGAGCCGACTGTTCTCTGACCTTTGACCTTTACATTAAAAGCAGATTTCAGCTGTCTAGGACATACATACATTCTTGAGCTCCATCTATACTTTGCAATTTGAGGCCTTATTTGTTTTAGGGCTCCATCTATGCCATTTTGAGGGCTTATTTATTGTTGGGCTCCATCTATACATTGTCATTTTAAGGCCTTATTTGTTCTAGGGCTCCAACATAACAGCCTCAATACACCACCTAGTGGATAAACCTTTCAACTGCATGTGTTAGAAACCGCTATGAATGGGGAAATTCATAGCAGAAAATAACATTCACAATACTTTGCATTTTTCAGGCCTTATATGTTTTTCGGCATGCAGCACAATCAAAATATGTTATTTTTCAATAAATTAATGTTCTTTTAATTGTTGTCAGGTGATTTTTTTGATCTTTTTTGAGCACAAACAGCATATTCTATTCAAATAAAGCACTTAAAAGAGGTGAAAAGTTAGAGAAACGTGCTCGGTTGAGAGCACTTAGTCCAAGTGACACCTTCAAATAAAACCCATTTAATAAAAGGTGGATGGAATATCATAAATTACTTAATAAAAAGTGTTTATTGTGTTTTACTGTCTGTGTTGATGCAAAACACATTGCTTAATCACCTTCAAATAAAACCCATTCAATAAAAAGTGGAAGGAAAATCATGAATTTCTTACTAAAAAGTGTTTATTGTGCTGTACTGTCTGTGTTGATGCAAAACACATTGTTTAATCACCTTTAAATGAAACCCATTTAATAAAAGGTGGATGGAATATCATAAATTCCTTAATAAAAAGTGTTTATTGTGTTTTACTGTCTGTGTTGATGCAAAACCCATTGCTTAATCACCTTCAAATAAAACCCATTCAATAAAAAGTGGAAGGAAAATCATGAATTTCTTAATAAAAAGTGTTTATTGTGTTTTACTGTCTGTGTTGATGCAAAACACATTGTTTAATCACCTTTAAATGAAACCCATTTAATAAAAGGTGGATGGAATATCATAAATTCCTTAATAAAAAGTGTTTATTGTGTTTTACTGTCTGTGTTGATGCAAAACCCATTGCTTAATCACCTTCAAATAAAACCCATTCAATAAAAAGTGGAAGGAAAATCATGAATTTCTTAATAAAAAGTGTTTATTGTGTTTTACTGTCTGTGTTGATGCAAAACACATTGTGAAAGTCGAATCGTTATCGGCCTATATCTCGGGAACGCCGAATTGAAAAATTCTGAATCTCTGGACGAGGGAAGGTCTCGGGGCCCTCTATCGAATGAGACCATCCCCGACGTGCGGGGCCCCTGGGTCCCTGAGCTAGAAGCGGTGAAAGTGGAATATTTATCGGCCTATATCTCGGGAACGCCGAATTGAAAAATTCTGAATCTCTGGACGAGGGAAGGTCTCGGGGCCCTCTATCGAATGAGACCATCCCCGACGTGCGGGGCCCCTGGGTCCCTGAGCTAGAAGCGGTGAAAGTGGAATATTTATCGGCCTATATCTCGGGAACGCCAAATTGAAAAATTCCGAAACTCGGGTCGAGGGAAGGTCTCGCGAGCCTCTATCAAACGAGACCATCCCCGCGGTCGGGGGCCCTCGGGTTCGGGAGCTAGAGGCTCTTGAATATCGGGGTTTTGGCGAACGGCGATCCGCCAGGGAGCGTCCCCGAGCCCCGCGACGATTGTGTTCAGGTTGCTGTCAGATGGGGAGTATCTGACCCGAGTTTGAGCGCTCTGGGTCTTTCCGTTCCCGAGTTATGAGCGAAAGTTGACTTTTAATGGCCGCGGTCTACGGGGGCCGCCATTTTGTTTAGCGGCCGCCATTTTGTTTAGCGCCCGACCTGCTTTTTAGATTAAGAAATAAGGAAAAAAAAAATATATGTATTTTTTTTTAATTAAATAAAAAAATAAATTAAAAGTGCCAATCAGATTAATGGGTGTTCCATGTTCATGGACATGTGATCGGCTGTCATGGTACTTGGACTGGACAAGGACTGCTATTGGCTAAGGGGGGTGTGGCAAATACCATTTTGTTGAAATTGTCATTCAAGCTGAATCATTGCAACAGGTGAGGCCAATTCTCATAATGAATTTTAGTGCGTACAGTTAATTGTTATTATAAGTCGTATATCTGTGCAGTCCGTGTCAGTTCACCTGTACGCACTGCTCGTGAAGCTTTTTCGCGTGATTATTATGAATTATAAACTGTAGGTCTGTATTTTTGGGCCTAAATCTTACCAACTAGGTCTGTTGTTTACGGCCAAGGTCCTGGAAGATAACAGGGGAAAAAAAAATAAATAAATTAAAGACACTAAAAAAAATTAAAGTCTAAACCTTCAGTAAAGTTGAAAAACTTTATGTTGCCATCTCCAGTTTCTTATTTTTCCATCTGAATTTCAAAACAAATGACACAGGAACAACAATTTATTGATTTGCAACAGCTATTTATTTATATTTTTTTCTTTCTCTCTCTTCTTTACAGACAATGTCGAAAGACTGTAGTTCAGGTAAGCTCATGTACATAGTCATCGTAGTTCCTTATTTCATCACAAAGTGTTACAAATCCTTTATTACACCTGAATGAATAATTTTGTGTCATGGACTGTGTTTGAACATTTTCCTTTTTTCACAGTGAACGACTGCCCCATGTGCCCCGCGAGGGTTGTGAACATCAGCAAGCACCTCAGGTGCGTCCACAAGATGGTCAACAAGGCTCAACGGGCAATCATGATCAGTTACGCCCGCCGCAGAGTGAAGCTGGCCAACCTCAACTGCCCGCTCTGCGGCAAATTCACAGTTTACCCGGATAGACACCTGGAGAAAGGCCACAGGGACTTGACGGTGAGTCACCGTTAAAACTGACGTGATCGTGTTTGACCCGAAACGGCTGTCTGTTTATTGTCCATTTAAATAATACAAACAAGTTGTTTTTATGACGTTTCAGGATGCGTCAAGGTTGGAGGCGGTCAAGTCCCTGGAGAGGTCGGTGACCATGGAGAAGCTTCGGCTTTTGTGGGAAACAGAGCAATCCGTCCCCATGGTCTTCGACCTCTTACATCCTGAGCCTGCAGTCGAAGACACGACCATCGTTGAAACAATGCTGTCCATTTTAAGTAAGAATCAGTTGATCATCATTATCCCAATAGCGCTGCAGGTACTCAGTAGTTGTAATTAAACTGATGGTTTGTTTTTCAGGTGATCCTCTTGCATTGCAACAACAGGAAGAGTGCAGCACTGTCAATTATGCAGATTTTTATTAATAGTTTTTTTTTTGTTTGTTTTTTTAATACAATGTCTTTAATTTAATGTTACTTTGAATCTGTTCTGTTCTTTTTTAATAAAGTAATCTTCATTTAATTGTTGTCAGGTGATTTTTTAAATCTTTTTTGAGCACAAACAGCATATTCTATTCAAATAAAACACTTAAAAGAGGTGAAAAATTAGAGAAACGTGCTCGGTTGAGAGCGCTTAGTCCAAGTGAAGCCTTCAAATAAAACCCATTCAATAAAAAGTGGATGGAAAATCATAAATTCCTTAATAAAAAGTGTTTATTGTGTTTTACTGTCTGTGTTGATGCAAAACACATTGCTTAATCACCTTCAAATAAAACCCATTTAATAAAAAGTGGAAGGAAAATCATAAATTCCTTCATAAAAAGTGTTTATTGTGTTGTACTGTCTGTGTTGATGCAAAACACATTGCTTAATCACCTTTAAATGAAACCCATTCAATAAAAAGTGGATGGAAAATAATAAATTCCTTAATAAAAAGGGTTTATTGTGTTTTACTGTCTGTGTTGATGCAAAACACATTGCTTAAACACCTTCAAATAAAACCCATTCAATAAAAAGTGGAAGGAAAATCATAAATTCCTTAATAAAAAGTGTTTATTGTGTTTTACTGTCTGTGTTGATGCAAAAAACATTGTTTAATCACCTTCAAATAAAACCCATTTAATAAAAAGTTGAAGGAAAATCACCATTTTGTTTAAGGCCCGATCTCTTTTGGCACGTATCTCAGCCAACGAGTGTCCGATCGTCCCGAAATTTCATCCCAGCGTAGAGCTCGACTAGACGGTTCCAACGAGACCAGTGGTCGAGGGATTAAACGTGAAACGTTGCCGTCTTTTACCCGATACCATTTCCCATTCCTTTCTTGCCAATTTCATATCCCTTTGAAAACTAAGAGCATTTCCCCATCCCTTGCACCTGAAATCTGAGAGGCTATAAATACCCCCTGCTCGAGCAATCTTTGTCATTCATTTTACACACACTGCTTTACTTCACCCACACCCTTAACATCACTCTCACATTATTTACAGATTTGCACCACGGTTCCTGACACGTTCCGCACTTTTTACCGCTCCTTATTACCGATGGGATTTGAGGATTGCCCGCTCTGCCACCGTGGCTTCCACCAGCTCAGCTCTCACCTGAGCAACAGCCACGGTGTCAGGAACAAAGAGGAGCGCAAGCTTCTTTTGGCCATCGCTTCCGGGCGGGTGAACGTCCGCGAGGGCGTCTGCCCCGTGCCCGCTTGCGGCAAGGCCACCTCACGCATGGACCGTCACCTGAAGGCGCACTCCGAGCTTTCGGCGGAGACTCGGAGGCGCGCCTTCAAAGCGTTGAAGGTGGCCAAAATTCTAAACGACTTGGCGGCGCTGCGAGCCAGCAACCCTGCCGTGCCCATCGTGTCCACCCTGGACCTGCAGGAGGACTGCGACCCCGACGACCCCAGCTTCGTTCTGGAGGAGGCGGTGGCGGAGGAGGCGGCGGCCGCCCCTCCCTGCGACGACCCCCGTTGCCAGAGGGACCGCAGAGAGAAGGAGGACCTGTCTCGACAGGTGGAAACCCTGAGCAAGGCCCTCAGGGTGTTGACTCGCCGCTACCGCCTTCTCCAGCGAAGGAAGCGGGCCGCCCCCTCCGCCCAGGTCGCCCGAGTCACCGGCCGACTCCTGTCTGCCCTTCGCTCCCCCGCCGAGGGCGCGGTCGAGGGCGAAGCGTCCGAGGACGAGCAGCCCCTCGCCTTGCCCCTGGAGGAAGCGGCCGGCCAGGGCCCCGGGGACGAGGAACCGTCCACTTCCCGGCCGGCGGCGCCCGCCACCCCGTCCTCCCTGGGGACAGAGGAGTACCCTTTCCCCGACCACGTTCCGGCTCTGAGTGAGTACCGCCGTCGCTCTCGACGCTCTGTCTCTCTCTCTCTCTCCTCCGTTGTTCTCACCCCATTGTTCTCGTGTGCTTTCTTTTCGCAGACACGCTCCTCGAGGAGTACCGGGGCCACCAGGAGGGTGCGGACCCTGGCCCGAGGCTGGTCAACAACGTGGCCTCCAAGGTGTTCCGCATACGTAATTTCCTGGCCTACATGGCGGCGGGGAAGACCGACCTGGCCAGTCTGGTCTTCCTCAACCACACGGCGAGGATGCGATCCTGGCACAGCAACCTGATCCAGGCCAGGATCGCAGAGCCAACGATCCATCACTATTTAAAAAACGTGGCTCAGTTCCTCGCCTACTTGTCCGAGACCCCGCCGCCCAGCTGCCGCCTCTCCCGGACGGTGATGGTGGGCTTAAACAGGGAGATAAAAAACATGATCCGGTCGGTGAGGCGGAGGGTGGTGGTCCATGAGGTGAGGGTCAAGCAGGCGAAGCAGGGCCGCCTCATCGCGAAGGCCACCCTCCGCCAGTGCGTCGCCTCCGCCAAGGCCGCCATCCCCGAGCTCCTGGGTGAGTTTTCTCCTCCCGTCTCCTCTCTCTCCTCGGCGTTCCGCGCGCCCCTTGACTCTCCCTTCTTCCTTTTTCTTTTATCGCAGACCGCCTGAGAGCGACGGCCGAGAGGACGGCCCAGTGGTCGCTCTATGGACACCTCACCGCTTACCTGGCCTGCATCTACGGACATCGCGGTGGGGTGTTTCAGAACATGACGGTCCAGGAGGTGGAGGCGGCGCAGGAAACCGCCGAGGACGGGTGCTACGTGATCAACGTGAGTGGTTTTATTTCTCTCTCTCTCTCTGTGTTTATCTCTCACCCGTGTGCTCTCTTACGCCGTTCGCTTGTCTCCCTCCCCGCAGATATATGCTCACAAGACCAACCAGGCCTTCGGGGCGGCCCAGCTGGCACTGAGCGAGGAGGAGTATGGCTGGATGAGGGAGTTCCTGGCCATGAGGTCCATGTTAGTTGGAGGTGAAAGCTCCAAATACTTCTTTTTCACCTCCAAGCCCAGCTCCTGTAAGAACTTAAATCAGTACTTCCAGGAGGCATGGGCTGAGATGGGCCTGCCGGGAACTCCCACCTTCACCGACATCCGCACCTCCATCGCCACTCACGTAAGGGCTCCAGACTGTCTTTTTTCAGCCTTTTTCCTGGCGTGTGTGTTTGTTTCTGACTGTGCTCTCCTCTCTCTTCGACAGGCCAAGAACGCCCACAGCCTCGGGGACCGGCACAAGGTGGCACAATTTATGTGCCACGACACCTCCACGGCAGACAGGTTCTACGCCTTGAACCTGGACGCCAAGCAGGCGGCGGAGCACCGCCGCCTGTTCGAGGCGGCCGTGGAGGGTGCCGAAGCCCCGCCGGAGCCCCCGAAGGCCTCCGGGCCGAAGAAGGCCGGAAAGGCCCCCAAGCGGCCGGCCGAGCCCGCCGCCAGCCCGCCAACCTCCTCCAGCCCGTCCCCTTCCGCCAGCCCTACGGTGAGTCCGTCTTTCTCGTGGCTCCGTTTAATCGTTTGTGTGACCTGCAGAGCGCGTTCGTTGACTCTTTTTTGCCTTTTTCGTTCTTTGCAGCATGGACCCGGCCCAGCGAAGCGGCGGCGGAAGGGCCGATCTCCAGTCAAGAGGCCCCTGTTCAAGCAGTCCCCGGCGAAGTCCCCGGCCGCCAAGTTATTGGACAGGGCAAAGAGGAGGTTGCGCAAACAAACACTTTTTTTTTCTTGATTTTGTTTTTTTTCTTGATTTTATGTTTTTTTTCTTGATTTTATATATTTTTTCTTGATTTTATATATTTTTTTTTCTTGTGTTGACGTGTTCTGTCCCTTAAAAAATAAAAACTCTTAAAGTTCCTAAAGTCTTTTGTCTTTTTTGATGCAAAACACATTGCTTAATCACCTTCAAATAAAACCCATTCAATAAAAAGTGGATGGAAAATAATAAATTCCTTAATAAAAAGTGTTTATTGTGTTTTACTGTCTGTGTTGATGCAAAGCACATTGCTTAAACACCTTCAAATAAAACCCATTCAATAAAAAGTGGAAGGAAAATCATAAATTCCTTAATAAAAAGGGTTTATTGTGTTTTACTGTCTGTGTTGATGCAAAACACATTGCTTAATCACCTTCAAATAAAACCCATTCAATAAAAAGTGGAATGAAAATCATAAATTCCTTAATAAAAAGTGTTTATTGTGTTGTACTGTCTGTGTTGATGCAAAACACATTGCTTAAACACCATCAAATAAAACCCATTCAATAAAAAGTGGACGGAAAATCATAAATTCCTTAATAAAAAGGGTTTATTGTGTTTTACTGTCTGTGTTGATGCAAAACACATTGCTTAATCACCTTTAAATGAAACCCATTTAATAAAAAGTGGATGGAATATCATAAATTCCTTCATAAAAAGTGTTTATTGTGTTTTTGTCTGTGTTGATGCAAAACAAGTAGTGTACAAACAGCCTTTTTGGCCAAAGTAAAGGAGGTGACAATACCATATCTCGACACCTGGTGGCGCTACAGCTCCCAAACCATGTGCAATCGTCTCCCCGTCCTCTAATTAGTATGCATACCAAATTTCAGCTCTCTAGGACATACGTACATCAGTTGGATCCTTTTAAACGTTTGAGCCGACTTTTCTCTGACCTTTGACCTTTACATTAAAAGCAGATTTCAGCTGTCTAGGACATACATACATTCTTGAGCTCCATCTATACTTTGCAATTTGAGGCCTTATTTGTTCTAGGGCTCCATCTATGCCATTTTGAGGGCTTATTTATTGTTGGGCTCCATCCATACATTGTCATTTTAAGGCCTTATTTGTTCTAGGGCTCCAACATAACAGCCTCAATACACCCCCTAGCAGAAAATAACATTCACAATACTTTGCATTTTTCAGGCCTTATTTGTTTCGGCATGCAGAACGATCAAAATATGTTATTTTTCAATAAATTAATGTTCTTTTAATTGTTGTCAGGTGATTTTTTTAATCTTTTTTGAGCACAAACAGCATATTCTATTCAAATAAAGCACTTAAAAGAGGTGAAAAGTTAGAGAAACGTGCTCGGTTGAGAGCACTTAGTCCAAGTGACACCTTCAAATAAAACCCATTCAATAAAAAGTGGAAGGAAAATCATAGATTCCTTAATAAAAAGTGTTTATTGTGTTTTACTGTCTGTGTTGATGCAAAACACATTGCTTAATCACCTTCAAATAAAACCCATTCAATAAAAAGTGGAAGGAAAATCATAGATTCCTTAATAAAAAGTGTTTATTGTGTTTTTCTGTCTGTGTTGATGCAAAACACATTGCTTAATCACCTTCAAATAAAACCCATTCAATAAAAAGTGGAAGGAAAATCATAGATTCCTTAATAAAAAGTGTTTATTGTGTTTTACTGTCTGTGTTGATGCAAAACACATTGCTTAATCACCTTCAAATAAAACCCATTCAATAAAAAGTGGAAGGAAAATCATAAATTCCTTAATAAAAAGTGTTTATTGTGTTTTACTGTCTGTGTTGATGCAAAACACATTGCTTAATCACCTTTAAATGAAACCCATTTAATAAATCAAATAAAACCCATTCAATAAAAAGTGGACGGAAAATCATAAATTCCTTAATAAAAAGGGTTTATTGTGTTTTACTGTCTGTGTTGATGCAAAACACATTGCTTAATCACCTTTAAATGAAACCCATTTAATAAAAAGTGGATGGAATATCATAAATTCCTTCATAAAAAGTGTTTATTGTGTTTTTGTCTGTGTTGATGCAAAACAAGTAGTGTACAAACAGCCTTTTTGGCCAAAGTAAAGGAGGTGACAATACCATATCTCGACACCTGGTGGCGCTACAGCTCCCAAACCATGTCCAATCATCTCCCCATCCTCTAATCAGTATGCATACCAAATTTCAGCTCTCTAGGACATACGTACATCACTTGGTTCTTTTTAAACGTTCGAGCCGACTGTTCTCTGACCTTTGACCTTTACATTAAAAGCAGATTTCAGCTGTCTAGGAGTGGGTTAGAAAGCGCTATGACCGAGGAATTCATAGCAGAAAATAACATTCACAATACTTGGTCATTTTGAGGCCTTATTTGTTTTTCGGCTCTATTTATTCCATTTTGAGGCCTTTTTTTGTTGTTGCAGAAAATAACTAACAGCCTCTAGACACCCCCTGGTGGAGAACACTTGCAATGGAATGTGTTAGAAAACGCTATGACAGAGGAATTCATAGCAGAAAATAACATGACGATGGATGCTGATGATATGAATGCTTCTCTGACCTTTGACCTTTACATTAAAAGCAGATTTCAGCTGTCTAGGAGTGGGTTAGAAAGCGCTATGACCGAGGAATTCATAGCAGAAAATAACATTCACAATACTTGGTCATTTTGAGGCCTTATTTGTTTTTCGGCTCTATTTATTCCATTTTGAGGCCTTTTTTTGTTGTTGCAGAAAATAACTAACAGCCTCTAGACACCCCCTGGTGGAGAACACTTGCAATGGAATGTGTTAGAAAACGCTATGACAGAGGAATTCATAGCAGAAAATAACATGACGATGGATGCTGATGATATGAATGCTTCTCTGACCTTTGACCTTTAGTCAAATGCAGATTTCAGCTGTCTAGGACTTTTCAACCAGCTTCGGGGGATCGTGACGAGAAGAAAGACATCGCCCCCGGGCGAATCGGACCTTTCGAAGCGCCGTCCACGAAACCACAACTGCAAACGCATTGAAACGGTGGGGCGTGGGATTTTTCCACGAGGGTCCCACGGGCCCCAAATTTTGCGCCCTGGCTCCTGGGGGCCCCCCGAGCGACATACCGAAAGCGTGGGGCCCTAGAGCGCAGTAAAATATTTTCAGCTTGTAACCCAAATCTCTCTCTCAGGCCTATTTCACTAGTTGAAAGACATTATGATTCAAGGGTGGGGGATGGGCGTTTTTTCAGGAAGGTCCTAGAGTTCCACGCTTCGGGGCCTTGAGTCGGGGGCCCCGAGAGGTTCGGAATCTCAAATCTCGAAGCGCCACGGCCTTTCGTCTCCGCGCAAGAGCCTGTCCACGTCACATTAAAACGCGCTATGGCCTTGTGGTCACGCGCTTGCTTTTTTGACCTTTCGACCCCTGAACTTAGTCGTAAGGCCACCAAACTTTTTCACCAGCCTCGGGGGGTCGTGACGAGAAGAAAGACGCCACCCCCTGGTGGATCGGACCTTTCGAAGCACCGTCCACGAAATCACAACTGCAAACGCATTGAAACGGTGGGGCGTGGGATTTTTCCACGAGGGTCCCACGGGCCCCAAATTTTGCGCCCTGGCTCCTGGGGGCCCCCGAGCGACATACCGAAAGCGTGGGGCCCTAGAGCGCAGTAAAATATTTTCAGCTTGTAACCCAAATCTCTCTCTCAGGCCTATTTCACTAGTTGAAAGACATTATGATTCAAGGGTGGGGGATGGGCGTTTTTTCAGGAAGGTCCTAGAGTTCCACGCTTCGGGGCCTTGAGTCGGGGGCCCCGAGAGGTTCGGAATCTCAAATCTCGAAGCGCCACGGCCTTTCGTCTCCGCGCAAGAGCCTGTCCACGTCACATTAAAACGCGCTATGGCCTTGTGGTCACGCGCTTGCTTTTTTGACCTTTCGACCCCTGAACTTAGTCGTAAGGCCACCAAACTTTTTCACCAGCCTCGGGGGGTCGTGACGAGAAGAAAGACGCCACCCCCTGGTGGATCGGACCTTTCGAAGCACCGTCCACGAAATCACAACTGCAAACGCATTGAAACGGTGGGGCGTGGGATTTTTCCACGAGGGTCCCACGGGCCCCAAATTTTGCGCCCTGGCTCCTGGGGGCCCCCCGAGCGACATACCGAAAGCGTGGGGCCCTAGAGCGCAGTAAAATATTTTCAGCTTGTAACCCAAATCTCTCTCTCAGGCCTATTTCACTAGTTGAAAGACATTATGATTCAAGGGTGGGGGATGGGCGTTTTTTCAGGAAGGTCCTAGAGTTCCACGCTTCGGGGCCTTGAGTCGGGGGCCCCGAGAGGTTCGGAATCTCAAATCTCAAAGCGCCACGGCCTTTCGTCTCCGCGCAAGAGCCTGTCCACGTCACATTAAAACGCGCTATGGCCTTGTGGACACGCGCTTGCTTTTTTGACCTTTCGACCCCTGAACTTAGTCGTAAGGCCACCAAACTTTTTCACCAGCCTCGGGGGGTCGTGACGAGAAGAAAGACGCCACCCCCTGGTGGATCGGACCTTTCGAAGCACCGTCCACGAAACCACAACTGCAAACGCATTGAAACGGTGGGGCGTGGGATTTTTCCACGAGGGTCCCACGGGCCCCAAATTTTGCGCCCTGGCTCCTGGGGGCCCCCCGAGCGACATACCGAAAGCGTGGGGCCCTAGAGCGCAGTAAAATATTTTCAGCTTGTAACCCAAATCTCTCTCTCAGGCCTATTTCACTAGTTGAAAGACATTATGATTCAAGGGTGGGGGATGGGCGTTTTTTCAGGAAGGTCCTAGAGTTCCACGCTTCGGGGCCTTGAGTCGGGGGCCCCGAGAGGTTCGGAATCTCAAATCTCGAAGCGCCACGGCCTTTCGTCTCCGCGCAAGAGCCTGTCCACGTCACATTAAAACGCGCTATGGCCTTGTGGTCACGCGCTTGCTTTTTTGACCTTTCGACCCCTGAACTTAGTCGTAAGGCCACCAAACTTTTTCACCAGCCTCGGGGGGTCGTGACGAGAAGAAAGACGCCACCCCCTGGTGGATCGGACCTTTCGAAGCACCGTCCACGAAATCACAACTGCAAACGCATTGAAACGGTGGGGCGTGGGATTTTTCCACGAGGGTCCCACGGGCCCCAAATTTTGCGCCCTGGCTCCTGGGGGCCCCCCGAGCGACATACCGAAAGCGTGGGGCCCTAGAGCGCAGTAAAATATTTTCAGCTTGTAACCCAAATCTCTCTCTCAGGCCTATTTCACTAGTTGAAAGACATTATGATTCAAGGGTGGGGGATGGGCGTTTTTTCAGGAAGGTCCTAGAGTTCCACGCTTCGGGGCCTTGAGTCGGGGGCCCCGAGAGGTTCGGAATCTCAAATCTCGAAGCGCCACGGCCTTTCGTCTCCGCGCAAGAGCCTGTCCACGTCACATTAAAACGCGCTATGGCCTTGTGGTCACGCGCTTGCTTTTTTGACCTTTCGACCCCTGAACTTAGTCGTAAGGCCACCAAACTTTTTCACCAGCCTCGGGGGGTCGTGATGAGAAGAAAGACGCCATCCCCTGGTGGATCGGACCTTTCGAAGCACCGTCCACGAAATCACAACTGCAAACGCATTGAAACGGTGGGGCGTGGGATTTTTCCACGAGGGTCCCACGGGCCCCAAATTTTGCGCCCTGGCTCCTGGGGGCCCCCCGAGCGACATACCGAAAGCGTGGGGCCCTAGAGCGCAGTAAAATATTTTCAGCTTGTAACCCAAATCTCTCTCTCAGGCCTATTTCACTAGTTGAAAGACATTATGATTCAAGGGTGGGGGATGGGCGTTTTTTCAGGAAGGTCCTAGAGTTCCACGCTTCGGGGCCTTGAGTCGGGGGCCCCGAGAGGTTCGTTATCTCAAATCTCGAAGCGCCACGGCCTTTCGTCTCCGCGCAAGAGCCTGTCCATGTCACATTAAAACGCGCTATGGCCTTGTGGACACGCGCTTGCTTTTTTGACCTTTCGACCCCTGAACTTAGTCGTAAGGCCACCAAACTTTTTCACCAGCCTCGGGGGGTCGTGACGAGAAGAAAGACGCCACCCCTGGTGGATCGGACCTTTCGAAGCACCGTCCACGAAACCACAACTGCAAACGCATTGAAACGGTGGGGCGTGGGATTTTTCCACGAGGGTCCCACGGGCCCCAAATTTTGCGCCCTGGCTCCTGGGGGCCCCCCGAGCGACATACCGAAAGTGCGGGAACCTAGAGCGTAGGCAAAAAAATGTGGGCCTTTATCTCCAATTTTCTCACAAGATCCTCTTTCACTCTTAGGTCAACAGACCATTATGATGGATTTTTGGTTATAAAAGAGAAACTTTTTTCAGGAAGGTCCTAGAGTTTCACGCTTCGGGGCCGTGAGTCAGGGGCCCCGAGAGGTTCGGAATCTCAAATCTCGAAGCGCCACGGCCTTTCGTCTCCGCGCAAGAGCCTGTCCACGTCACATTAAAACGCGCTATGGCCTTGTGGACACGCGCTTGCTTTTTTGACCTTTCGACCCCTGAACTTAGTCGTAAGGCCACCAAACTTTTTCACCAGCCTCGGGGGGTTGTGACGAGAAGAAAGACGCCGCCCCCTGGTGGATCGGACCTTTCGAAGCGCCGTCCACGAACCCACATCTGGAAAACGCATTGAAACGGTGGGGCGTGGGATTTTTCCAGAAGGGTCCCACGGGCCCCAAATTTTGCAGGGTGGCTCCTGGAGGGCCCCCGAACGACATACCGAAAGCACGTGGCCCCTGAGCGCAGGGAAAATATTTACATCTTCCAATCAAAATGTCCTCACACGCCATGCGTCAGGGGCCCCTAGAGGTTCGGGGTCTCAAATCTCGAAGCGCCATGGCCTTTCGTCTCTGCGCAGGAGCCTGTCCACGTCACATTAAAACGCGCTATGGCCTTGTGGACACGCGCTTGCTTTTTTGACCTTTCGACCCCTGAACTTAGTCGTGAGGCCACCAAACTTTTTCAACAGCCTCGGGGGGTCGTGACGAGAAGAAAGACGCCGCCCCCGGGCGAATCGGACCTTTCGAAGCGCCGTACACGAACCCACATCTGCAAACGCATTGAAACGGTGGTGCGTGGGATTTTGCCAGAAGGGTCCCACGGGCCCCAAATTTTGCAGGGTGGCTCCTGGAGCCCCCGCGAGCGACATACCGAAAGTGCGGGAACCTAGAGCGTAGGCAAAAAAATTTGGGCCTTTATCTCCAATTTTCTCACAAGATCCTCTTTCACTCTTAGGTCAACAGACGATTATGATGGATTTTTGGTTATAAAAGAGAAACTTTTTTCGAGAAGATCCTAGAGTTTCATGCTTCGGAGCCGTGCGTCGGGGGCCCAGAGAGGTTCGGAATCTCAAATCTCGAAGCGCCACGGCCTTTCGTCTCCGCGCAAGAGCCTGTCCACGTCACATTAAAACGCGCTATGGCCTTGTGGACACGCGCTTGCTTTTTTGACCTTTCGACCCCTGAACTTAGTCGTAAGGCCACCAAACTTTTTCACCAGCCTCGGGGGTTCGTGACGAGAAGAAAGACGCCGCCCCCTGGTGGATCGGACCTTTCGAAGCGCCGTCCACGAACCCACATCTGGAAAACGCATTGAAACGGTGGGGCGTGGGATTTTTCCAGAAGGGTCCCACGGGCCCCAAATTTTGCAGGGTGGCTCCTGGAGGGCCCCCGAACGACATACCGAAAGCGCGTGGCCCCTGAGCGCAGGGAAAATATTTACATCTTCCAATCAAAATGTCCTCACACGCCATGCGTCAGGGGCCCCTAGAGGTTCGGGGTCTCAAATCTCGAAGCGCCATGGCCTTTCGTCTCTGCGCAGGAGCCTGTCCACGTCACATTAAAACACGCTATGGCCTTGTGGACACGCGCTTGCTTTTTTGACCTTTCGACCCCTGAACTTAGTCGTAAGGCCACCAAACTTTTTCACCAGCCTCGGTGGGTCGTGACGAGAAGAAAGACGCCGCCCCCTGTTGGATCGGACCTTTCGAAGCGCCGTCCACGAACCCACATCTGGAAAACGCATTGAAACGGTGGGGCGTGGGATTTTTCCAGAAGTGTCCCACGGGCCCCAAATTTTGCAGGGTGGCTCCTGGAGGGCCCCCGAACGACATACCGAAAGCACGTGGCTCCTGAGCGCAGGGAAAATATTTTCATCTTCCGATCCAAATGTCTCTCACACGCCGCGCGTCAGGGGTCCCAAGAGGTTCCGAATCTCGAATCTCGAGGCGCCACGGCTTTTCGCCTCCGTGCAGGACGCTTTTGAAAATTTTAATGGGCAAATGGACAAATTAGGGGTCCGTGGGACGGGGTTGTGGCTTGGGGCCGTGGGCGTGGCACCCCAGCTCATTTGCCAACTTTTATTGGTAATTGGACAAAATAGGGGTTCGTGGGACGGGGGGCGTGGCCTGGGAGCGGTCAGCGGGGGTTCCGGTCATTTGCCAACTTTAATGGGCAATTGGACACATTATGGGTTCGTGGGACGGGTCACTTCCAACTTTAATGGTCAAATGGGCACATTAGGGGTTCGTGGGACAGGTCACTAGAGACTTTTATGGGCAATTGGACACATTAGGGGTTCGTGGGAGGGGTCACTAGAGACTTCAATGGACAATTGGACACGTTAGGGGTTCGTGGGACGGGTCATTAGAGACTTTTAGGGGCAATTGGACACTTTAAGGGTTCGTGGGACGGGTCACCAGAGACTTTTATGGGCAATTGGTCACTTTAGGGGTACGTGGGACGGGTCACCAGAGACTTTTATGGGCAATTGGACACTTTAGGGGTTCGTGGGACCGGTCATTAGAGACTTTTAGGGGCAATTGGACACTTTAGGGGTTCGTGGGACGGGTCACCAGAGACTTTTATGGGCAATTGGTCACTTTAGGGGTTCGTGGGACGGATCACCAGAGACTTTTATGGGCAATTGGACACTTTAGGGGTTCGTGGGACCGGTCACTTCCCACTTTAATGGGCGACTGGACACATTAGGGGTTCGTGGGACGGGTCACTTCCCACTTTAATTGTCCAATGGACACATTAGGGGTTCGTGGGACGGGTCAGTAGATACTTTTATGGTCAATTGGACAAATTGTGGATTAGTGGTATTGGGTCAATGAAAACACCATTCACTTAATGAGAGAGAACGGACGTTTGTGGATATCTGGGACGGATTACCTTGGAAACGGTCATTTGTTGTGTTTTCGGGGGCGGTGGGGGATTTTTGACAGGGGGAAATGGTGACCAGTGACCAGCGTCGCCCCCTATATGTGTACGTAGACCCCCATTTCCGGGGGAATCACGGGAAAAGTCATCGGGAAAGGGGTAATCCTAAATTGACCGATAGACCACTAAGTTTATGAGAGTTTTGGATCCCATTTCGCACAACGATCCCTTCGAGTAATAAGACGTCCAATGGCAACCGTTTAACATGGGCCGATTCCCACGAACCCCCAAAATTGACTTCCTCTAGATGGTCAAGTTCGATCGTCTTCTCGACAACACCGCCAGGAGCCCGCGAGGAGCCCCGGCGGGGCCGATCCAAGGACCTCACTAAACCACCCAATCGGTAGTAGCGACGGGCGGTGTGTACAAAGGGCAGGGACTTAATCAACGCGAGCTTATGACCCGCGCTTACTGGGAATTCCTCGTTGATGGGAAACAGTTTCAATCCCCAGTCCCAATCACGAGCGGGGTTCAGCGGGTTACCCGCGCCTCTCGGCGCAGGGTAGGCACACGCTGATCCGCCCATTGTGGCGCGCGTGCAGCCCCGGACATCTAAGGGCATCACAGACCTGTTATTGCTCCATCTCGCGTGGCTGAACGCCACTTGTCCCTCTAAGAAGTTGGACGCCGACCGCGCGGGGCCGCGTAACTATTTAGCATGCCGGAATCTCGTTCGTTATCGGAATGAACCAGACAAATCGCTCCACCAACTAAGAACGGCCATGCACCACCACCCACAGAATCGAGAAAGAGCTATCAATCTGTCAATCCTTTCCGTGTCCGGGCCGGGTGAGCTTTCCCGTGTTGAGTCAAATTAAGCCGCAGGCTCCACTCCTGGTGGTGCCCTTCCGTCAATTCCTTTAAGTTTCAGCTTTGCAACCATACTCCCCCCGGAACCCAAAGACTCGTGGTTTCCCGCACGCTGCCCGGCGGGTCATGGGAATAACGCCGCCGGATCGCGGGTCGGCATCGTTTACGGTCGGAACTACGACGGTATCTGATCGTCTTCGAACCTCCGACTTTCGTTCTTGATTAATGAAAACATTCTTGGCAAATGCTTTCGCTCTCGTCCGTCTTGCGCCGGTCCAAGAATTTCACCTCTAGCGGCGCAATACGAATGCCCCCGGCCGTCCCTCTCAATCATGGCCCCGGGTTCCAGAAACCCACAAAATAGAACCGGAGTCCTATTCCATTATTCCTAGCTGCGGTATTCAGCGGCGACGGGTGGCCTGCTTTGAACACTCTAATTTTTTCAAAGTAAACGCTTCGGGCCCCGGACCGGACACCCAGCTAAGGGCATCCGGGGGGCGCCGTGAGGCAGGGTCCGGGACAGGCGGTGGCTCGCCTCGCGGCGGACCGCCAGCCCACTCCCGAGATCCAACTACGAGCTTTTTAACTGCAGCAACTTTAGTATACGCTATTGGAGCTGGAATTACCGCGGCTGCTGGCACCAGACTTGCCCTCCAATGGGTCCTCGCCCATGGGTTTAGGATACGCTCATTCCAATTACAGGGCCTCGAAAGAGACCTGTATTGTTATTTTTCGTCACTACCTCTCCGTGTCGGAAATGGGTAATTTGCGCGCCTGCTGCCTTCCTTGGATGTGGTAGCCGTTTCTCAGGCTCCCTCTCCGGAATCGAACCCTGATTCCCCGTTACCCGTGGTCACCATGGTAGGCGCCGAACGTACCATCGAAAGTTGATAGGGCAGACATTCGAAAGAGTCGTCGCCGCCGCGGAGGGCGCGCGATCGGCCCGAGGTTATCTAGAGTCACCAAAGCGGCCGGGACGGCGAGGGCGGACCCCCGCCGCACCCGCGTGGGTTTTGGCACTGATAAATGCACGCGTCCCCGGCCGGGTCGGCGGCCGGGTCGGCGCTCGTTAGCATGTATTAGCTCTGGAATTGCCACAGTTATCCAAGTGGCTTTGGAGCGATCAAAGGAACCATAACTGATTTAATGAGCCATTCGCAGTTTCACTGTACCGGCCGTGTGCACTTAGACCTGCATGGCTTAATCTTTGAGACAAGCATATGCTACTGGCAGGATCAACCAGGTAGCCGCCACTCTGTCCGGGAGCGAGGGCCGGCGGGCGGGGCGGCGGGAGGGAAGGAGAACCGCGACGCGCACTTGCCCGGTCGGGGGACTTGGCGGCCGGAACCCAACCCTCCGCTACCCAACCCTCCGTCTCACCCCGGGCGGGGGAACGACTCGATGAAAGGGGGGGTGGCCGCTGAATCGCGGCCGTCACCGGGGAAAGCGTGCAGAGACGGCGGCGGGGAGGACGCACGGGATCGGGCGAGAGGCGCAACGGGCCTGGGCCCGAAAAACCGCCTCCGAAACCCGCCCGTCCGCCCCGGTCCCGCCGCCGCGACGGACCTCCGAGGCTGACCGGCCGTCTGAGTCTCCCGGGGTCGGAGCGCCCGCGAGGGGGCCTCCTTCGGATGAAATAAAGCGCTTGGCGGGGAGGTGCACTCTGCCCAAAGCGGCCGTCTCCGGCCGGGCACGAAGGCCTGCCCCCGGCGCTTCGATCTGTCCCATCGATCTGTAGCACGGCGCCCCCCGTAACCGATGCCTTCTCGCCGGGTCCGAGGAGTGGGCGCGAGCCCCCCGGACCCCCGAAGCGTTCGTACGTTCCGCCGCCACCGGCACCCCCTCTCAGCGCCGGTGCTGTCTGGGCTGAGGCTCACCCTGCCTCGCTTCGATTTCGATTCCCTTCCTCCGGTCCTTCCCAGACTGAACCCCTCTCCTACAATACCGCGATGGCCAGATTTTGTGGTTTCTGCGCTCTCCACCCGCCACCGGTGAGGACCCATGCCCGGGACGGGTGACCCTTCTGGGCATCGGAAGCCGATCACCGCGATGCTGGTTCTCAGACCCACTGCATATTTTTCGACACTTAGTCTCCGGGACTTCATGGTTCTTGGGATTTTTTGACACTTAGTCTCGGGGACTTCATGGTTCTTGGGCTTGACACTTAGTCATTTTTTCAAAAGCCTTGTTGGTTCTTGGGCTTTTTCAACACTTTGGCATTTTTTTTCAAAAGCCTTGTTGGTTCTTGGGCTCAACACTTTGTCATTTTTTTCAAAAGCCTTGTTGGTTCTTGGGCTTTTTCAACACTTTGTCATTTTTTTCAAAAGCCTTGTTGGTTCTTGGGCTTTTTGAACACTTTGTCATTTTTTTCAAAAGCCTTGTTGGTTCTTGGGCTTTTTGAACACTTTGTCATTTTTTCCAAAAGCCTTGTTGGTTCTTGGGCTCAACACTTTGTCGTTTTTTTCAATAGCCTTGCTGGTTCTTGGGCTCAACACTTTGTCATTTTTTTCCAAAAACCTTGTTGGTTCTTGGGCTTTTTCAACACTTTGTCATTTTTTTCCAAAAACCTTGTTGGTTCTTGGGCTTTTTGAAAACTTTGTCATTTTTTTCAAAAACCTTGTTGGTTCTTGGGCTTTTTGAACACTTTGTCATTTTTTTCAAAAGCCTTGTTGGTTCTTGGGCTTTTTGAACACTTTGTCATTTTTTTCCAAAAGCCTTGTTGGTTCTTGGGCTTTTTCAACACTTTGTCATTTTTTTCCAAAAACCTTGTTGGTTCTTGGGCTCAAAACTTTGTCATTTTTTTCAAAAGCCTTGTTGGTTCTTGGGCTTTTTGAACACTTTGTCATTTTTTTCAAAAGCCTTGTTGGTTCTTGGGCTCAACACTTAGTCATTTTTTTCAAAAGCCTTGTTGGTTCTTGGGCTCAACACTTTGTCATTTTTTTCAAAAGCCTTGTTGGTTCTTGGGCTTTTTGAACACTTTGTCATTTTTTCCAAAAGCCTTGTTGGTTCTTGGGCTTTTTGAACACTTTGTCGTTTTTTTTCAATAGCCTTGCTGGTTCTTGGGCTTTTTGAACACTTTGTCATTTTTTTTCCAAAAACCTTGTTGGTTCTTGGGCTTTTTCAACACTTTGTCATTTTTTTCCAAAAACCTTGTTGGTTCTTGGGCTTTTTGAAAACTTTGTCATTTTTTTCAAAAACCTTGTTGGTTCTTGGGCTTTTTGAACACTTTGTCATTTTTTTCAAAAGCCTTGTTGGTTCTTGGGCTTTTTGAACACTTTGTCATTTTTTTCAAAAGCCTTGTTGGTTCTTGGGCTTTTTGAACACTTTGTCATTTTTTTTCAAAAGCCTTGTTGGTTCTTTGGCTTTTTGAACACTTTGTCATTTTTTTCAAAAGCCTTGTTGGTTCTTGGGCTTTTTGAACACTTTGTCATTTTTTCCAAAAGCCTTGTTGGTTCTTGGGCTTTTTGAACACTTGGTCATTTTTTTTCAAAAGCCTTATTGGTTCTTGGGCTTTTTCAACACTTTGTCATTTTTTCAAAAGCCTTTCTGGTTCTTGGGCTTTTTCAACACTTAGTCTCCCGGGACTTTTTGGGTCTTGGGCTCCGTTAATACCTTACACGTAAAGGCACGAGACTCGGCTCTCCCGCCGCCCAGAGACCCAGCGCCGGTCTCTTTCGAAACGGGGTTACTGCCTGGATTCCCCCTGAAAATTTCAGGCCGATGCGCCCTGCCTTCGCGGAGATATTCGCCAAAAACCATCGGGCGCTTTTCAAAATGGCGCCCGCCCGCGAGCCCCCGTTTTCGGCAGACTTTCGCTCATAACTCGGGAACCCAAAGACCCACAGCGCTCAAACTCGGGTGAAATGCTCCTCTCCCGGCCCTTGCCCGAACACATCCTTCCCGGGGCTCGGGGAGCACCCCCCCCGGATCGCGGATCGCGGGGGTCCCGAGCTTCCGCGGCCTCTAGCGCCCGAATACCGCCGCCCCGGACTGTGGGACCGGGCCCGTTGGAAAGGCCCTGGCCCGCTCTCTGCGGGGACGCCTGCCCCAGCGCTCCAGACCCCGCCGATCCCGAGATATAAGCCCCAAAAGGTTTACGTTGCGCCGCCTATAACTCGGGACCCCTGGGGCCCCGGACCACGGGGACGGCGCCCTTCGCTGCAGACCCCCGAGACCTTCCACCGACCCGAGAATCAGAATTTTTCGCCGCGCCCTTCCCGAGATACAAGCCCCCAACCGTAGAGCTGGTGGGCGGAGGGGAAAAAAAATTCATATCTCGGGGGCCCGAGAGGCTATCTGCCCGAGCCAGGGCTCATTTGAACCGTCCCAAGCCCCTCTTACTTGGGTATGAATTTGGAGTCCCTGCCCTTACCTCCGTGGAGATAGGAGTCAAAAACCACCCCGCGCTCCAGGTCACCATCGCCGCGCTCCGGGCTTTAAAAATTCATATCTCGGGGACCCGTGAGGCTATCTGCCCGAGCCAGGGCTCATTTGAACCGTCCCAAGCCCCTCTTACTTGGGTATAAATTTGGAGTCCCTGCCCCTTACCTCCGTGGAGATAGGAGTCAAAAACCACCCCGCGCTCCAGGTCACCATCGCCGCGCTCCGGGCTTTAAAAATTCATATCTCGGGGGCCCGTGAGGCTATCTGCCCGAGCCAGGGCTCATTTGAACCGTCCCAAGCCCCTCTTACTTGGGTATAAATTTGGAGTCCCTGCCCCTTACCTCCGTGGAGATAGGAGTCAAAAACCACCCCGCGCTCCAGGTCACCATCGCCGCGCTCCGGGCTTTAAAATTCACCTCTCGGGGGCCCGTGAGGCTATCTGCCCGAGCCAGGGCTCATTTGAACCGTCCCAAGCCCCTCTTACTTGGGTATAAATTTGGAGTCCCTGCCCCTTACCTCCGTGGAGATATTCGCCCAAAACCATCGGGCGCTTTTCAAAATGAAGGGCGGGCATTTTTTATTTTTTTTTCCCAAAAGCCCTTCTTGGTTCGTGGGCTTTGTCAACACTTTGTCATTTTTTCAAAAGCCTAGTTGGTTCCTGGGCTTTTTCAACACTTAGTCGTTACTTCCTTCCCCGACTGAACCCCTCTCTTACACTACCGCGATGGCCCGATTTTGTGGTTTCTGCGCTCTCCCCACCCACCACCGGTAATGACCCATGCCCAAGAAGGGAGACCCTTCTGGGCATTGGAAGCCGATCACCGCGATGCTGGTTCTCAGACCCACTGCAAAATTTTCGACACTTAGTCTCCGGGACTTCATGGTTCTTGGGCTTTTTTGACACTTAGTCTCCGGGACTTCATGGTTCTTGGGCTCAACACTTAGTCGTTTTTTTTCCAAAAGCCTTGTTGGTTCTTGGGCTTTTTCAACACTTTGTCATTTTTTTTCAAAAGCCTTGTTGGTTCTTGGGCTTTTTCAACACTTAGTCGTTTTTTCAAGAGCCTTGTTGGTTCTTGGGCTTTTTCAACACTTAGTCATTTTTTCAAAAGCCTTGTTGTTTCTTAGGCTTTTTCAACACTTTGTCATTTTTTCAAAAGCCTTGTTGGTTCTTGGGCTTTTTCAACACTTAGTCATTTTTTCAAAAGCCTTGTTGGTTCTTGGGCTTTTTCAACACTTTGTCATTTTTTTTTTTCAAAAGCCTTGTTGGTTCTTGGGCTTTTTCAACACTTAGTCGTTTTTTCAAGAGCCTTGTTGGTTCTTGGGCTTTTTCAACACTTTGTCATTTTTTCAAAAGCCTTGTTGGTTCTTGGGCTTTTTCAACACTTAGTCATTTTTTCAAAAGCCTTGTTGGTTCTTGGGCTTTTTCAACACTTTGTCATTTTTTTTTCAAAAGCCTTGTTGGTTCTTGGGCTTTTTCAACACTTAGTCGTTTTTTCAAGAGCCTTGTTGGTTCTTGGGCTTTTTCAACACTTTGTCATTTTTTCAAAAGCCTTGTTGGTTCTTGGGCTTTTTGAACACTTTGTCATTTTTTTTTTCAAAAACCTTGTTGGTTCTTGGGCTTTTTCAACACTTAGGCTATGGGACTTTATGGTTCTTGGGCTTTTTAAACACTTTGTCGTTTTTTTCAAACGCCTTGTTGGTTCTTGGGCTTTTTCGACACTTAGGCTATGGGACTTTATGGTTCTTGGGCTTTTTCAACACTTTGTCATTTTTTCAAAAGCCTTGTTGGTTCTTGGGCTTTTTCAACACTTAGTCATTTTTTCAAACGCCTTGTTGGTTCTTGGGCTTTTTCAACACTTAGGCTATGGGACTTTATGGTTCTTGGGCTTTTTCTACACTTTGTCGTTTTTTTTCAAAAGCCTTGTTGGTTCTTGGGCTTTTTCAACACTTAGTCATTTTTTTTTTCCAAAAACCTTGTTGGTTCTTGGGCTTTTTGAACACTTTGTCATTTTTTTCAAAAACCTTGTTGGTTCTTGGGCTTTTTCAACACTTAGTCGTTTTTTTCAAGAGCCTTGTTGGTTCTTGGGCTTTTTCAACACTTAGTCATTTTTTCAAAAGCCTTGTTGGTTCTTGGGCTTTTTCAACACTTTGTCATTTTTTCAAAAGCCTTGTTGGTTCTTGGGCTTTTTCAACACTTAGTCATTTTTTTTCCAAAAACCTTGTTGGTTCTTGGGCTTTTTGAACACTTTGTCATTTTTTTCAAAAACCTTGTTGGTTCTTGGGCTTTTTCAACACTTAGGCTATGGGACTTTATGGTTCTTGGGCTTTTTAAACACTTTGTCGTTTTTTTCAAACGCCTTGTTGGTTCTTGGGCTTTTTCGACACTTAGGCTATGGGACTTTATGGTTCTTGGGCTTTTTCAACACTTAGTCATTTTTTCAAACGCCTTGTTGGTTCTTGGGCTTTTTCAACACTTAGGCTGTGGGACTTTATGGTTCTTGGGCTTTTTCAACACTTTGTCGTTTTTTTTCAAACGCCTTGTTGGTTCTTGGGCTTTTTCGACACTTAGGCTATGGGACTTTATGGTTCTTGGGCTTTTTCAACACTTAGTCATTTTTTCAAACGCCTTGTTGGTTCTTGGGCTTTTTCAACACTTAGTCATTTTTTCAAACGCCTTGTTGGTTCTTGGGCTTTTTCAACACTTAGTCATTTTTTCAAACGCCTTGTTGGTTCTTGGGCTTTTTCAACACTTAGGCTATGGGACTTTATGGTTCTTGGGCTTTTTCTACACTTTGTCGTTTTTTTCAAACGCCTTGTTGGTTCTTGGGCTTTTTCGACACTTAGGCTATGGGACTTTATGGTTCTTGGGCTTTTTCAACACTTAGTCATTTTTTTTTCAAACGCCTTGTTGGTTCTTGGGCTTTTTCAACACTTAGTCATTTTTTTCAAACGCCTTGTTGGTTCTTGGGCTTTTTCAACACTTAGGCTATGGGACTTTATGGTTCTTGGGCTTTTTCAACACTTTGTCGTTTTTTCAAACACCTAGTTGGTTCTTGGGCTTTTTCGACACTTAGGCTATGGGACTTTATGGTTCTTGGGCTTTTTAAAACACTTTGTCGTTTTTTTCAAAACGCCTTGTTGGTTCTTGGGCTTTTTCCACACTTAGGCTCCGGGACTTATTGGCTCTCGGGCTTCGTTAATACCTTGCACGTAAAGGCACGAAACTCGGCTCTCCCGCCGCCCAGAGACCCAGCGCTGGTCTCTTTCGAACCGGGGTTACTGCCTAGATTTACCCTGAAAATTTCACGCCGATACGCCCTGCCTTCGCGGAGATATTCGCCAAAAACCATCGGGCGCTTTTCAAAATGGCGCCCGCCCGCGAGCCCCCGTTTTCGGCAGACTTTCGTTCATAACTCGGGAACCCAAAGACCCACAGCGCTCAAACTCGGGTGAAATGCTCCTCTCCCGGCCCTTGCCCGAACACATCCTTCCCGGGGCTCGGGAAGCAGCCCCCCCGGATCGCGGATCGCGGGGGTCCCGATCTTGCGCGGACTCTAGCGCCCGAATCCCGCCGCCCCGGACCGAGTGCCCGGGCCCGTTGGAAAGGCCCGGGCCCACTCTCTCCGGGGACGCCTGCCCCAACGCTCCAGACCCCGCCGATCCCGAGATATAAGCCCCAAAAGGTTAATTAGTAAAAACATAATAATAATAATAATACATTTATTAATGATTATTTATTATTTTATTATTATTAATTTTATGAATTTTATTTATTTATTAATTTTATTATCGTAATTAAACCCTGACCCTAACCCCCCTAAGGGAACTGGGAAATGGGAACCCTAAAATTACAGAGAAAATAGACCTTCCATTTCACCTTCCATCACAGACTGAGAATGCTGGGAAAATTCAGCTACTGGGCATTTATACTCATGGGCACATTGACAGACATGTGAGGGTTAGGATACCAGACAGAAATTAAGTTCATATACATAATATATCAAATAAACAAACCTAAAAGTTATTAGTAGGTGCCCTGATTTAAAAAAAATGCAACAACATATTTCACTATTGCAAAGCATTTCAATACTAAAAAAGTAAAACAACTTACCTACTGTTCAGGAGTGAGTAATATTATGTTAATATTATGTGAGTTTAATGTTATGTTTTTGAAATTATAAGTTAGAAAAAACAGTCAATTTCCTGTTGGGAATACGTCATAACCCAGGAGTTTACCTGAGCCTCCAGATCATCACCTGCTGCTTATCCTTTGTTTTGTTTTTCTGTCGGGATTCGGATGAAAGGTAGGTTGGAACTTTCTTTGATTCTTGTTAAAGGGTTGGGTTAGGGTTAGGGTTAACCCCTGTTGCCGAGGATACAAAAACGCCATCATGGAATTTCAAACTAAGGTCAAATTGGTTGACTTTGTGCCAGAGAGATTACAAGTTACTGTTATCCTCCTAGTATGATGAAACTCAACAAAGCCGCGAGTTATTGCAAATGCTCAGTGGTGTTTTAAAAGGAGTTTTGAGCAGGGCCTCTCTCCACAGGGGACTCCACAGGGAACCATAGATACACCCGAGTAGAGCAGGCCAATGGTATGCACAATCAAAGTTAAAGTTTAGTTACGGTCTGTTGAGTGAGAGAGCGGTTACCGACAGCCAACGCCTCCAATATTCCAAAGGCAAAAGTGACCTTTTGCAAAGAGTTGGAGGACTCAACATAACAAAACACCACCATGGGTTTACAAATCGACTGACCTCATGCCAGAGAGAAAGACAGGAAGCAATAGTCTGTTTGGGTAAGGGGAGAATATTATATTATTTATAATAATTAAATAATAATTAAATAATTAAATAAAAAATAATAATAGTAAATACACAAAGGTAGAAACGTATATATATATATATATATATATATATATATATATATATATATATATATATAAAATAATTAAAATAAAATTCTCTAAGTGGGTTCAAATCACAAACCTAAGAATAAATAATAATAATAATAGTATAAACACACAAACTCTGTAAAACTATATACATAGTAGTGACTGTGTGTGTGTGTGAGATGAAAAATAAACAAGAAAAATGAACTATTTCTTCTTTTTAACCTTTTCAAGCCACTGCTCTTTTGAAAGAGTCTCTGTGACAGGGCAGTAGATAGTCCCTCTAAACTGGCTGTGCCCAGTCGCTGCTGTCCTAAACTGCCCACATTTCCTGCAAGTATTTGCCTCAACTTTCCTGTGGTAGGGACGAGGGAGAGGAAGTTGAGACTCACTGACCGTGGCAGGAGGTGGAAGGACTAAACTGGGAGTGGTTGGGGCTATGGGAAGTGGATTTTGAGGGACAACAAACAGTGTGAAGGTAGGGGTAGTGTGGGAGGCAAGGGGGACAGTCGGGCTGGGGCTGAGAAGGATAGGAACATGTTGAAGGTTGCCAACAGGCCGAGGAATTATTGGCCTCGGGGTTGGTAGCTTGGGTATGGCCGCCTCGGTTGTATTGCTAGAGATGCTTTTAAGTCTAGCTTGCCCAGCTGTGCTTTGTGGCAGGTTGTAGATATATGGGACTCCCTTTAACTAATATCTTTGATAAAGGGGCAATTGACCACGTGTTGTGGATGAAATTTAACATGGAAAGCATTAAATGTATCTTTTAATTATTAATCACTCAAACATCTTTCTGTTCACTGGTCTTTTGAGCTCATCAATGTTGTGTCCTGCTCAAAAACTGATCTTTGACAATAAAAGATGGATTTTTGTATATTGTAAAAATGTGTAGAAGTTCTGTGTTTGTATGAAAAAAAAATTGTCGTGTGGCTGTAAAAATGTGTGTCGTTGTAAAAAAATATTCAGTCATTGAGATTTCACACAATTTAAGTTTTGCATTTTAAAGGAGTTTACAAACCTTACATAAGGAGAAAAATACATTCACTCAAGCCATTTTATGAAGTTGAAAACTCATTATACATAGTTAAATTTAAGGTTTTGTTTTGCTGTGAAATACAAGATTAAAAATTGTAATTATTAAAGTATATTTGGCCTATTACAATTGAGCTGATCTATAGTGTTTAAATAAAACTGGGTTTTTTCATCATGTTTCCAACTGAAATAGTAGATCCTACTGTTAACTACATCACTTTTAACAGTGTACAGTCAGATGTCTTGTGGTTGACAGGTTAACTATTTTTTTCTAACGCCTGAGAATGCTTCCGTCAGTATTTGTTGTTGAATCACGTTTACATAGTACAGTCGATGTTAAAAATGACACAATGAAATAGATCATTCAAGAATGTCTGTAAACAAAATTAAACTAGAGAACTTAAAGACAGGGCGTTTCGTAAAACAGACAAGTTTTGGAACACTCGGCTCGCCGTAGCTGTCAGGTTGCAGTATGTTGTTAAAGTTCAGTCTTTCGCATCAGTGGAAATAATATTCATTCTCATCCGTCTACGGTATTGATCTCACTGTTTCACATTTTACTTCACAGCGAGCGCTTCAATGCGCAGAGCGACAGTGTGTTGTGATTCAGGCACGTTTTGATCCGACGGAAACTCTAAAGCTGCATGCTAACCGCTAGCAAACTCGAGCTGGCCATCAATAACAATGATTTCACACATCTTGCGTTTCTAATGTTTCCTGGGTTTGCTTTCAGTCGCATCGAGGAGAGTTTAGACGTGCAGGGACATTTGATGGGTTTAGCGTCAAATCTTCATTTCGGAGTGTTTTTGACTTTGTTGAAAGTTTTGTTTGTGAAATAAGCAATGCAGCATTCAAACATACCGCGTTATTCTACAAGTTCATGACTGTACAGCGATTATAAAGCTGTATCAAAATATAAAGTTAATGCGGTTGATAAGTGTGTATAGAGCACCGTGACCGAGTGTTTGCTCCGCTTCTATCCTGTGTTTCCACTGAAGCCTGAATCTGAAGTGAATGTGAATTCATGAACACGAGTCTCTGTTGATTCATCGTTCACATTGTAAAGCATCCTTTCGAGACGAGTCATTTCTAGCTGTAGATGTGAAGGAGTTTGTTTGTTACACCGGTAAAATGGACTCCCCTCAGTTTGTGTTGTTGGTTTGTTTCTGTAGTTTGGGTGATCGTAGAGCATCATGGGAAACACCAGTGATCGTGTGTCTGCTGATCGGCATGGAGCAAAGGCGCAGAGGTCAGACAGCGGAGGCCATAAAGACCTTGAGCCCAGCAAAATGATGGACAGCACGGACGACCCTAATATTTTCAGCACACACGGGCCGGAATCTAAAGTATGCAAGAACGCACAGTGACATCAAGTCATTTTATAAACAAGTATCCGCAGGAACTCCTGCTTAAAGGGGCATTATTGATGCTCATTACCATCTTTATAACCGCCTTGCAGCCTCTATCTGGCACTTACAATTAAACAGATAGTTTAAATGTAAACAGGAATCAGACTTTCTTACATGAATGACCTCGGCTCTTCGCTGTGACAGAGCAGGTTGTGGTTGGTTAAAAACAGATGTGTTCTGCCAGGCACCAGGTGAGAAAGACTTCGCCCCTGATTTAGATGACATGGTAAAGACGAGTCCTCAGGCTCGCCCCACCGTGATCCGCTGGGCCGGAGGAGGGAAAGAGGTTTACATCACTGGCTCCTTCAACAACTGGAGCAGCAAGATCCCGCTGAATAAAAGGTCCGTGCGCTCTCCTTTCCACAGTGCACATAGCGAACAGAAGGTTGCATGTCATTTAAGGAGTTTATCTAGCATGCATGAATAATGTTTTCTTTTTTTGAAGCCACAATGATTTTGTTGCAATCTTGGAGCTGCCTGAGGGTGAACATCAGTACAAGTTCTTTGTTGATGGCCAGTGGCTCCATGACCCATCTGAGGTGATTATATCTATGTCTATTCTGCTCTGCTCTCGGCGTTTCTTTGTCACAAGCACTGTACTGTACACACTGTGTGCTTTTGGAGCATTTTAATGAGTACGAGTACGATTACATGAGCACAGATACCGGTACCGGCATCTGTGCATTCCTACTTATAAACAGCTTCCTATTGTAGGTGTCAGCACTATACTAACAAATGGCAAGAAATTCTGTCAGTTATGGAGGTTTAAGGTGTAAAATCACAGGCTGACTCTGAGGTTTCACACAGCTGTCATTCAGTACTTGCGTGCTCAGGCAGTCAAAACAGTCAATCTAATCGTCATACAGGCAAACGTTGAATGAAAAAAACATTAATGACATTCAGGTTTGCCATTTAAAAACAACAGCTGGCACGGGTTTGGGGTTTCATGATGGCCGAATCTGTTCCTTTCAATTGAAATGCGGCCGTTTTCTCTTCAGCCGGTTGTCACCAGTCAGATGGGCACAATTAACAATCTGATCCATGTGAAGAAATCCGATTTTGAAGTGTTTGACGCTCTGCAGGTGGACTCCCTTGAGTGCTCCGATACGTCAGGTAAGAGCCGTCTGTCAGAATGCCACACTTATGATAGCGTAACACAAATGCACAATCATGGATGTCTGTTAGAAAAGCTGTTTCTATAGCTAAGATTTAGCATAAGGTCATTTGTTAATGTGACATATTTGTGTGTGCAGATCTGTCCAGCTCTCCACCCGGGCCGTACGGACAGGAAGTGTACATGTTCAAACCCGAGGAACGCTTCAAAGCTCCGCCCATCCTGCCGCCGCACCTGCTACAAGTCATCCTCAACAAAGACACCAACATATCAGTGAGAATTTTAGTTAAAGTATTACCGTATAGTGTCATGAGAGAAAAAAGGTGCCATTATTTTAAAGTTCCTTGAGGTTTTTTTTTATAATGTATGCATTAAAAAAAGGATTATTTTCAACTTTTATTCTGAGCTTCTATCTGAAATTATGTGTTAAGACGTCACTGCATAGGAAACATGCCATTATCAACAGCCACTCGCTATTTTGAAAACATTATCCATATAAAACCATCGTTTATAGACAAAGCATTATGAAATCATTTACTTAAGGTGTGTGATTCGGCTGCTGTCAGATTTAATACAGTCGCTGCTTCATCTGCACATCGTCTGCTGCTGCTCTTCGGTCCTCGTGTTTTTAATTGGATCAGTTTTGTACTAAATTATTGTTTGATTTCAAGACATTTAAGTTATTGATAACCGAGAATTCCTTTTCTTGCCGAGTTCACTTCGACCTGTGCGATATCTAATTCAAGCAGTGAATTCAGTGTTCGGCTGCTGACGCTGGACTGGACGTTTTTGGTGGATTAACATACCGATGGGTTTCATGATAACACCTTTAGTTCAATGTTTTTTGTGTTCTGTTTCTTTTTTTATCTATACTATTAGCATTTAAAACCTTTTTTGTCTCAATGCTTTTATTTATAGGACGATATCTTTTCATGTCGGTTGGTCAGCACTTGTGTTGGCTTTAAGCTGTTATATAAACAAACTTGACCCTTCCATCGGTCAACAATAGTTTCTTTGCGAACTCTTTATTACACTGTGCTTCTTTACAAAACAAAATGCTCTGAACAAACATAATCAAACACATAATCCTCCAACCTGATCCAGAATGCCATTAAAATAAAGCACCCACTTGTTCCCGACGCTGGTAATCTTCTGAAGTCTGTACAGAGACACAAACCGGCGGTTTAAACTGAACACATGAAAGCGAACGCTCTGAACACAATGGCGTCAGTCATTATTTTCTCTTGACAACGCTCACCTGTGTAGTCAAATGTCAGCCAGTGGGCAGGACCTATGGTGCAGGGATGTATTAATATTCGTCAGTGTCTTGTCCTGGAGGCAGGCATATGTAAATGTATTTGCCCACGTGACTTTACAGAGCCCATAAAATCAAAACTTTGCAGGATGATTTAATGGTACAAAGGCACATTTGATTTCTCATGTCATGACTCTCTCTTTTTTTTCTATTCGACAGTGTTTGACCCCTTTAATAAAACAAGAAAGGGTCTGTTCACACAATACTGTTTTGCATTCTACTGCACTGCTTTTCCATTGTTTTTCACGTTCTGCAGTTTCTCACAAGTGTCGATTTAAATTCAACTTTAAAAAAAACAAACCTTTTTGCACTCCTGCATCTCACCGTTTTAAATGCAAGCCATCAGTCCATGTCAGTCCAGTAAGTTAAATGATTGTTTTTTTTGTGTTGATACTTTGCTTTGGGTATCGTTGTCCTGAGGCTGAATGAAACTCCACTCTTGGTTCAGTTGGGAACAGTTGGTTTAACGGTCTGTTGTACGTTTTTCAGTGCGATCCTGCCTTGCTGCCAGAACCCAACCACGTGATGCTGAATCATCTGTATGCGCTCTCGATAAAGGTATGTTATACACCTGCTACCAAACATACTCTCCTGTAATGGTAAATAATTGACAGATTTTTTTCGGTCTCAGGATGGTGTGATGGTTCTCAGTGCGACTCACCGTTATAAGAAGAAATATGTGACGTCTCTTCTGTACAAACCGATTTAATGAGCTCTGGCTGGCACATCATTTACAGTCCAGATTGCACTACTAACACGTGATAGGAACAGTGGATCTGTTAGCTTGAGACTTCAGCAGTAGTGAGTGTGTATGTGTGTGTGTCTTTTAATCTGTCATCGCACATTCAGGTGCAGCATTTTGCGAATGCAATCTTGAGGGCCAGATTTGAATCTGTCCAAAGCGCTTTATGAAATACTGTCAAACAGGATTGATACATTTGAAAACTGCAAAACACAGAGGGAGTTTATAAATAAAATGAGTTCAAGTTTTGAGTTTTGACACACATGAACATTTGAATGTAATGTTTCATTCTAAGCTTTTATAGGGTCATAATTCATTTTATAAACCGAGGGAAAGACATGCATGTTTCTGCCTGTTTTCACAATGAAAGGAAGTTTTGGCCAACAATGGCGTTTAGTATTTGATCCTAACGGAATGCTTTAGTACTTTCACGTCGTCTCTGATTGATGTGCTTTGAGCAGAGTTAAGTTCTCATTTCATCAAGAGAAATTTAGGAGAGGACGGAACAGAAACATTTACAGCAGCGTCACAGATTGAACTGTGTGAGTTTGTGGAGTTTTACTGCATGTGGTTTGAATTTCACCTTGATGCTGTACAGACCAGCACTTTAGTTGCGTTTCACTGTGACAGTCAAACACGTTTTCTTTATTTTATCTAGCAGGAATGTGTTTTTGTCTCTGTTACAAATATTATTTATATGCTACACAGACACTATATTGGCCAAAAGTATGTGGACGCCAAATATTAGGGGGCTTGTTCCAGCGGGGTTCAGGTCTCTTCCAGTAAAGCGGATCTTTGTCATGCTGGAAGAGAAAAGCAACAAATTTGGAAAAGAATTCTCTAGAATGTTATGTCTAACTTTGATTCATTTTAGCTAAAATTGCTGGAATAGACATGTTTATCAAGAATGTGGCATTCACATATGTTTGACCACATAATGGATGTTTGGCTTTAAATATTTTTTGTCTGAAATGGTTGGTTTTATCATTTCTGGCCATTATCAATATTAAATGTTGAAACGGAAATGTGACTGAAGCCTTTTTTAATGTGGATGAGGTGTTGTTTGTGAGGATTTGTTTCAAGATTCAGTCACTTCAAAGATGGCAGTCGCCTTAGTCATATGACATCCCAAAGGAAAGATGCTCAGAAGGAAAGTACAACACATTTCAATGCTTTTAAACGATTTTGTTTTGAGGGAAAATCCACCAACTTGAATTTTTTTTCATGTGTTGAGCGATGTATTATAGATGATGGGTATGTTGCTTCTAAAAAATAATAAAGGGAACTATTCTGGTTGATTTGATCCGGCTTCTTTGTTTCATAAAAACATTTGCAAGCAAAATGAATGCTTTCCTATTGTTGGTTGATGTTTAATTTCCAAAAGCAGCTTTCATAATACATGGCACATATTCAGCAGCTTCAGACACGGAGTTTGATTGGCTCTGGTGTCGGCAATCTTTTGTTACATTACACAATCACGTCAGTAACTATGGCAACAAATGAACCTTCAAGCACTATATACATATTTTACAGATTTTAGAACCAACATATGCCGCTTATTTTTCTCCCCTGTAGCTTTGGTATTGAATCCAAAACATTGAAAGAATAACATCAACATGTTTCATCTGTGGTTCTGAATAAAGTGATGCTAGACCAGCAATTACTGTACTGTGCTCACAAGGCCATTTAAGATTGATATTGCATTTCTTCACTCACATGGCTGTTTAAAGGCAAAGCAACATTCACTTACAAGCTTATGTTTTCATCCTATGCTAGAGATTTGAAGCAAGGCAACTGCAATTTTTTAGGCAACTTCTACAGTTTATAAATCGGTGTAATGTACACAGTAAATGCATCTATATGATGTCTCGCCATCAAACGGCTATTGCACAGCTACCCATGTTTTGAAGATTTGCATATTTTATAGCAAATGTTGACTAAATTTACCCACACTGCAAAACGAAAACATGAAGGCATAAATTATGTACATCTCTGAAAGAAATTATACAGCACAAACCTAACAGCAGTAAAGAAACACCTCTGTTTGTGATTGGCTGCGTGACTGTGACATCAGCAGCTCTGGTCCCACCAATCCTCTGCCAAAGTTTGCAATCTCTAGTTCGGAAATCTTTAACGCAGTCATTGACTGCACACAAATCAGTGTCAACTTATTTGAACTTCAAATTCATGGTTTCAATTGCAGGAAATCACAACTTTCCAATTAAACGACCCATTTCTTCACTCATGAACAAAGTTTGTACATCGATGGCCTAAAGCTCTAGCTTGAGAATTCAAGGTTGTTTAAATAGAGCTAGTGAAGTTACTTAAAAGCAGTTTGCATACAGAAGTCGACAGCAACGGCTCACGTAAGGCAAAATGAGGGAAACTAACCGTGCAAACTTCGGCATGTTTGGTGAGCCTCACCTCAGAAAAACAGGCGTTTCATTTTTAATTGACCTCCATCATGCAAATACTAAATACAACATTCCATTTCAGTCAGTAGTACTGGAGAAAGATGACAATAACAACAATCATAATACTAACAGTGGCACGATTCAATGTCGAGCAGAATGAAAACGCATGAGCTCAGTTCACATGCTTCAGTTGAGGAGCGTGTCGGCTGTGTGAATGTGTTTATTGCCAAAAATCCCTGAGATACTCGAGGGAATTCTGTGGCAGTCTGTTCATTTCTCACGAAGTAAAGAATGCTTGAAGGATTCTTCTCACAAACACGGAATCAACAAGCATCTGGATTTTAACAGCCCACTGTTTAAGAGGTAAAATTACACAGAAGAAGTCGGCAGGAAAAGGATAAGGCGGGTGAGTTGGTGTTGGCTGGTTTAACGGGAGGCGGTGAGCTGAAGACACTCCCTGACGCGCTTCTTGGCTGGCTGCTGCGGCCTGGCTGTTTCCATGGCGATTATAGGACACGCAGGGGTCATGCGACCCCAAGCAGAAGAGCCTGCGGAGGCTTTAGCTGGAGAACAGAGTGAAAGATCTTAAAACATCATATAATCAATCGTGTTGATTATCAGAATAACATCAGGGTGAGTTGAGCTGCATTCCTGAGGTTATGCGCACGCACACACACACACACACACACACACACACACTCTTGTTGTGTTTTCATGATTTATGGGGACATTCCATAGGCGTAATGGTTTTTATACTGTACAAACTGTACATTTCCCCATACCGTCACCTGATGGAGTTTGGGTTCTTGCCGCCGTCACCCCGGACTTGTTTACTCGGGGACACTTAATGTCCAAGAATATGTACAACACTACTGTATGAGCACTGAGCTGAGCGGATGACGACGTCACTGTTTTCTTCAGAGCTGCCGATGAAATTAAACAATTTAATCACTGATCACTAAAACGCTCAACTGACTTGAGCTGAAAAAATGACTTTTTTTTTTAGAGTTACTGTACATCAAAAATGTAGCTGTTTGCATCACTGTAAAGCTGCTTTGAACAATCTGTACAGTATAAAACTGTATAAAAGGTGACTTGACCATATTGATTTCTCGTATTTATTCCATCTCGGTTTTCATGAACTAAGATCTGTTTACATTTGATGAAAACGTCAAACGTTATTTTTAGCTCCTTCCATCCAATAATCACAATAAGCTTCAATACTTCTGATATGAAACCGTCTCAGCTTTCATCACTAATTTCAATCGATGACAACGAATTGGAGTAGAAACAATGAATGATTATGAGTTGTGTTTTATGACGGGTGATATCTTTTACATTTGTGACTGGAATAACAACCCATGATCCAACACGACCGATCACATGGAAGGAAACGTTCATGCACTGATGACACATGCACACGGCGCACACCTGACCGTTACCATGGCAAAAGGAGGAAGAGGAGGAGCTTAGAGAGGAAATCCTGAGCTCATTCTTCTGAAAACACTCAGAGAAAATGAGAGAAATGGAGGACAGACAGAATAAAGATTCAAAATGAGGGACAAACACAAGACAAACAGCACTGAACAATTTATCTGAGGTGGAAGCGGACACTCACCTCTAGATTCGCTCGTGCTTTTTTCAGCACATCTCGAGTTCGGGACACTGTAAAAGAGACGTGTTCGTTAATCCTGACGACATCATTACACGAAGACACATCACATGTCCAAACCTCAAACAATCGACACATTACATGCGGTTCAGTTTTCAGAGCTTCTGTTCGATCAGTGTGAAGCGCGATGGAAATAAAGGCTTGTTCACATTGTAACAGTTAAGTAAATAATTATTCTTATATTATATTATAATATTAATTATTATAATTATTATTAAGTTATTCACGTAAATAAAAGAGAAGGACTTTCTGACCAGTCCAATCACCACTGGTCAGAAAGTATCCAATTTCAGATTACCACAAAATCTACCAATCTTTTCACATTTGGAAGAAAACCCTCATAAAGGTCCACCCAATATTAAAGTCCAGAGTTACCACAAATGTCACTGGTTCATCACTCCATTATAGAGGTTAGGATGTTAAAAGACCCATCAAAGGTCAGTCCACAGAGAGGTGGCAGTTGTCAATAAGTTCAGATATAATCCCAAATTGAAGAGAATAACAACTCCAAATCTTGAACCAGATGAGATCAAAATCAAGTATAGACACAAAAAACCCTCTGAACAAAGTAAAACAAACAATACAACACGAGGTTCAGCCAGAAAAACACATTTCCCACTATAAAACCTCTGATAAAGATAAAGAGACTCACTTTGAGATGTAGAACATAAAGGTTCCTCAACAAGGGTCTCCGAGATGAAAGCATGGAGAGAGCAAACACTGCCATCTAACAGGTATATCTTACTCACTTCCTCCTTCCTTTTACTCTCTGGCCTACAGAAATCCCCCTGATCATGACTTTCTAGTGACCTCTAGTGGCAGGGAGCAAAATTACAGCTTAAAATGAGCAAAGAAGACAGGTTTCCTTCACTACAGAGCACTTTCGTTCCTCCCAAATATCCAAATGTGATTGTGGTCAAATCCAGTCCACTGTTGCTAAAACTGATATTAAAAATAATAACAGAATTTGCACTGTTCAGCAAAAAGCAAAAGTACACTTTTGAGTGACAGGCATCAAACACAAAAATGTCAAAATGCCTAATTTGCCAAGCATTCACATAAGCACAGTCGTTTCAGTCTTAAAGTGAACATAAACAACAAGAGAAATCATTCACTGCTTTTGAATGAACTTTAGTAGCTTTAATGAGATCTTTGTATGTTTAATTAATAGTAAAGACTATTATGCAGCATTTTAGTTTACATTCCGTTACTTTATTCGGTGTCAGTGGTGGGGAGTACTAAAGTTAGACTGAAAAAACTTAGGCAATCTTTATTTCATTTGTATCTTTGCTCTGTTGTTTCAATTGTGTAAATTGGTAATGAGAATTTATATCATTATTTCTAGCAAAATATACTAACATCACGATAGGGTTCATTTTATTTCATAACAATATTTTGGTCATATCGCCCACCTCTACTCATGTAAAATAATCATGGATCAGTACTGGCCAAAAGAATCATGATCATGATTTTTCCTAGTTTCTAGAGTTTTAAACTGCAGCACCTAACGGGCTGTTCAGACTCACGCTGGCTGACGATGAAGGTCTCCATGCTCTCTTTGGTTCGGCTGGTGCAACGCAAACGCTGGATGGTTCCCTGTAGAACCTCCTCCTGCTCGGCGATCCGCAAACGCAGCAGCTGGATCTCCTCACGCATGGACTGCTCCTGAGAGGAAACCGGCACCATGCGCATTTATGTTGCATTTCATTTTTTTAGGGATCAATCAATGTTGACCAATTGATGTTGCGCTTCGAACCCTCTGAATGAGATGGACGGGCCCATCGCTGCTCGGCAGAGCCGCCCGCCAGAACATCTTGAGCAGAGAGACGGCCTCGTCCAGAATCTGACGTAAGGTCTTCGTGTCGGTGAGCAGCGTCTTCACTGTGTTGTAGTCCAGAGCCTGTAAGAGAGAAACATGAACTGTCTGCCATTTGCAAAAACACTTGGATTTGTCAGCAGGCGTCTCAGCATCACCTTCCCGCCGCTGATCTCCAGCAGGGCCGCGTTGAGACACGCCTGCAGCGCCGCCTCCATCCGCTGCACCAGCGCCCTGCCCTCCAACACCTGCTGCTGCAGCGCACCGTAATCGTCCACGTGACCGATGGCGTGCCGCCCGTTACGGTTGGCGAACGAGCCGTCCGGAGCTTCTCCTTCCAGATCTGCATGAGGCTCGAGCAAGTCTGAGGTGAAAACTGTTTTTAGTTCTTCTCATCAACAGACCAACGGCACTAAAACCATAAATAACTAGTTCTCGACCAGAAGTACTTCAGCAGAACTGTTCAATCTTGTGCAAGACAAACAAGCTCAGGTCCTCTTTCAAGGCAGAAGGCATGTAGTGGTTAAATTCCCTTTAATTCCATTCAAAGCCATTTGAAAACCACGCCTCACAGAAAACATTGTTTAGTGTGTTTTTAAAGCTGTTTGAAATGTGAGGACACATGAAATGTCCTCATATTTCACACCAGTGTCATACACACACTCTCACACACCGTTAGTCTCCTCCATCTCTGAGTACGGTGAGTACAGAGGCCCGGCCGGGAACGGACCCACATCTCTGACAGGAGGAGAAGGAGACGGGTCTGTTGAACATGGCAGATTGGTTAGTAGCTTAGAAGAAAACCCACAAAAAAGCATCACGTCCATTCACATGCAAAAAGGTTCTTTACACAGATAACTGCAGCTCCACACAGCTTTTCAGAGATAATGCTCAATCTCGGTGCACATGGCAACACGTCGAACGAGTGTCTGTTTTCTAGTTGTTAAATTACACAAGCAAGACAGTTGAAGTGAAATCAAGACGTTCTGCTGTTACCGTGGAGAAGCTGTCGACGGTAAAGCACATCCCGCAGCGGGCTCGCCGGAATGATGGGTGACGGGCGCTGCTCGACAGAATGATCCAGCTGCTTCTGCAGTTGAGCCCGTAGAGCACTGTTCTCCTGTACGCTGTGCTCCAGCTGGGCCCTTAGAGCCCGAACCTCCACCAACAGCTCCCCCAACTCCACCGACGGGCACGGCACCTCACACACAAACCCTGAAGAGAGATTGTACAGAGGGGGAGATTTTCAGCCAAGAACAATTTCTATCCATTCATGGTTGGAATTTGTTGTGGTGCTCTTGCGCCGTCTTACCTGTAGTGGCGCTCTTTCTTGCGCCACACACTTGGTCGTACAGCCGCAGTTCACTCTGTAGGGAGTGTAGCAGCTGTCTGCTCTCTGCTAACTGCTGCTGGAGTAAACTCACC